>AYEL01080095.1:0-35943 GCA_000484575.1 Olivierus martensii
TCTCCTAACTTAAAATGCAGAATGAACTAATGGATATCAAAAGAATAGTCGAACTTTTTCAAAATCATATTCTGATTGATTGCCTTAGAGGTATTGCATATAAATTCGAGTTTTAAACAATAATAATGTGTATTTATTATATTAAAATAAAATAAATTAGAATCATTAAAAGCTTGGTGTATTATTTGCAATTTTGTAGCCTATTCATTATCTACACGGGGGCGAAATGTGCTGGGAGCGAAAAGTGCAGGGGGCGAAAATGGCTGGGGGCGAAATGTCCTGGGGCAAAACGTCCTGGGGGCGAATTGTCGGAGGCGAAATGCAGGGGGCGAATTTTCCAGACCCCGTTTGTCTTTTATAGGAATCTTGTACACACCTGCCTGATCTGAGTCTTTTAGTCTGTCTTTTTCGTTGCACAAAATATTAAAGAGTGATAGGGCTCTTTTTGTGGCAATACGTTTATTTTTATTCTTCGCTATTCTTTTTATCACATTTAAGTCTTTCAGATGGTATGGAACTGGTAGAAATTGATGTTCATCACTGCTACGGTTTTCTTCTCTCTCAGTGTTGTTGGAGATTTTCTTGTTTACCTGTTTCAGTATTTGCGTGAGGAAAAATCTGGAGTACCCATGTTATTCCCTGATTAGTGCGAGTTCGAATAATGCGATTTCGATTAGTGCGACTTATAAAATTGATACGCTTATCAGGAAAAATAAAATCCACTTTGCCAAATCGTTAAAAGCATTTTCTTTCTATATACATTTTATTTGAAGTTTAATGAAGGATATATATACTGTTTTGACTGACCGACAAAGATGATCTTCAAAGTTCTGTATTTGATTTATTATTATTCAGTGTGGAAAAATGAACGAATGCAATATAATTAATAGGATGTTTTAGAAACAAAATAATAAAAAATTTAAATATTTGAGAATTTTACCAAGTTTTGGAACAGATATATCATCGTAAGCGAAAAAAATTACGTAGCTTCATAAAAGTAGTAAGTCATAGCTTATGTAAATTAATTGCATTCAATTCGGAATAATAAGTCTAAAATCATTTAAAATATCCGATTATCTATAAAAGTTTTGCAGAAATTCGTTAAGAAACGTGGTTTTGAACCCCAACTTTGGAGCCCCATAACTTGAGAATGGGGCTTTTGTCGTGATTTCAAGCCCCATAACTTAAAAACGGGACTTTTGCCTCTCATGGGACCTTCACCAATGAACTCAGGAGCCTTTAATTAAGGGGGTAAGATAAAGGGGTGTTGAAATTCTGCTGAGATTTTTAATACTGTCGTATCGAACTGGTTGAGCTATATGATTGGTCAATCACCAAAACAGGCAACTTTTATTTTCACCAATTTTTCACCCATCAACTATTACCATTTAATTCAATTAACTACTTAGCACACATTGCAGCTTTAGAACAAAACTCTCTTTTAATCATTTTTCGTATAATACGAAAAATGATTAAAAGAGAGTTTTGTTCTAAAGCTGCAATGTGTGCTAAGTAGTTAATTGAATTAATTAGAAGTGTATGCAGTGAAATAGTAAATAACTATATTACCATTTACCTAAATCAAATGGCTTAGCCCTCTCAAAGTGGCTCCCTCTTTCGTGAACTAGAGGGATTACAGAATTTTTCTCGTCAGAGTGGGACTATACAGAAAAATAAATTGTGGGAAATATTAATCAAGCATTTCCAATGTTATCTCATCACACTCGCCAGCCACAATTTCTTAGTCTCCAATGGTGAGCTGGTGACCGTTATTTCGAGCCCTGTACATAAAGTCATGCAACAATTTCAAATTTATTAGTTTACAGAGTAATCAATTCATGTCATCCTCTTTACAAATTAATTATGTACCGAACAAAACATCGATAAGAGATCATTCTTTTTTTTTCTTTCTAAAACTCGTTGTTAACCAAAGCCGTCGTTACCCGAGGCCGTCGTTAACCAAGGTACCACTGTATATATATATATACACAGTAACAATTATAGTAGTAATAATATATATATATTCAGTGACTGAGCTAATTAATCACGTGATGCTATGACAAACTGTTTTACAGAGCTCTATTTTGTCGGAAGTTCACATAATCAGGAGTTGTTAACCAAAGCCTATGTCGTTAACCAAGACATTTTTTCTTTCAAAAACTCATTGTTAACCAAAGCCGTGTCGTTAACCAAGACATTTTTTTCTTTCAAAAAACTCATCGTTAACCAAGTGTTAATCAACGACAGCCTTTTTCTTTCAAAAACTCGTCATTAACCAAAGCCGTCGTTAACCAAGGTCTTTCAAAAACTCGTCGTTAACCAAGGTACCACTGTACTAATATTTTAAAATATATAACACAGTAGATAATTCCTAAAAAATGCTGTGTTGTGTGAAACCATGTTACATGAAACTTAGAGCCAATACAAAAATTTTATTAATTTAATAACATATTTTAAATGTGATGGATTTAAAATTCAATAATCCTTACCCTTTAGTAACATCTCGACACCAAGCTAATAGAGTTTTTTCAAGATTTGTCTGCTGACTTTCATGTGCTACACTTTTTAATATTCCATGTACCTAATTTAATATATTAAAAATATTTGAATATAGTCTTTGTTTAAAATAATGAAAAAATTAAAAACTATTTTAGCCAAAATAAACAACTAAATTTTAAATAATTAAAACAAATATTTCTTATAAAATTATTTTATATTGAAAATAATAACAGATCAACCCCAGTTTACAAAAACCCAATATATGAGGCTCTGATTTTACAAGCAAATATAATTTATAATAATTAATTAATTAGATATCAGCAGATGTTTAAGTGAAAGAATGATTTTTAAGACTTGCTAAAGATCTTTTAGCTTAAAAAAAGCCATCTTCAGTAACTTTTAGTTTACAATATATCGAATAGAACAAATCAAATTAATTTAAATAATTTGATTTGTTCTATTTGATATATTGTAAGCTAAAAGTTATTGAGGATGGTTTTTTAAACTGAAAGATCTTTAGCAAGTATTAAAAATCATTCTTTCACTTAAACATCTGCTGATATCTAATTAATTAATTATTCTGTTAAGAAGCGAAAAGTATTTAAGAAGTAAATATAATTTATACCAAAACTCAAATTATGAGCCTTTATCTCAATTTTATGATAAATTTATAATGATTATAAAAATTTCAAACTCTAGCAAGGTACTTCTTGTTAAGTTGTGAAGTAATACATAAAGGGTGGAAACAATAACAGAGAGATTACACAAGTGTTTTTCATGTAAAATATTTAAAAATTTGGAAGTATTTTATTTATTTAAAATCTGAATGTTGTTTTATTCTACATGTGGGATGCATTCTATCAAATTTCAGTATAAACATAATTAGCTGGATTTTTCATGTGAAATGATTTCAGCTTTCTCTCATTAAAATCAGAATTGAATGCAAGTCCCAATCCTCAAAATTTATATGAGGGGGTCTTGGTTCAGCTATTGATCTTCCACAATCTTACTTTATTTTTTATTATTGTTACTTTTTACAAACTGAACTTTTTCAGATTCAATTCTGGATTTGAGATCCATATTTTCTCAGGAAAATCCTGGATTATTAAATTAAATCCTTCAACTGATGCTCCATCCTACTACAGTGTGAGTAATCCATGGTTGGTATTAGTATGCTCTATCAATTTGCAGAAATACAGGTGAGCAGTATCATGGTTAAGTTAGTTTTTATTAAGTTGCCGTATCTCATATTGGGCATACTGTATTTGGTAGCAATCACTTTAGAGCCCATCACAAGCTGGCCAATATCCATGATGAGCCATCACAAGTTGGCCCATCATGGATATTGCCTAACTTGAGATGAAGTTGCCAGGTTGAAGGATGGAGGAGTTTAATGGGCAAGTTCAAACTTCTGAAAATCTAAAGATAAAAGGGCCCAGATTTAAATCTGAATCCTCCATAGTAGTAATATTGAGTGCTATACCAAACAACCATCTGGCTAATGGCAGCATAAAACAAGAAAGAGAAGAATACAAGGTATGTCTCAGAAGTAATGAGAATAATTTTTCTGCGCATTTCAGTCAAATTGCCAAGGAAAACAGGTGGTGCAAAAATGTGGATTTGAATGTCAGTGACGTATTCCAACGGTTGCACAGCTGCTCCTAATTCACAGAGCATGCCCAGTGGCCTAACAGTGAGTTGTCGTGAGCGTGGCTCGTTACGCTTAAGATACAACAATCTATTGAGCAACGCTATGCAATAAAGTTTGGTGTTAAAGTCTAACAGTGAGTCGTCGTGAGCGTGGCTCATTACGCTTAAGATACAACAATCTATTGAGCAACGCTATGCAATAAAGTTTGGTGTTAAACTCAATAGAAGTGGTAAGGAAACCTTCCAAATGTTAAAGGAGGCTTACAAAGATGAAGTTTTGTCACAATCACAAGTCTACAAGTGGCACACTAATTTAGGAATAGCCAACAGAACATTGAAGACGATCCGCGCGAAGGACGACCATTGACTACAAAAATGGATGAAAACATCGAACGAGTAAGGAATGTTCTGAACACCGACCGCTGATTAAGTTTACGTTCAATTGCGGAAATGACAGGTTTGCCAAAAACAGATGTCCACCGCATCGTTACAGACGAATTGCAAATGCGTAAAATTTGTGCGAAATTAGTGCCTAGTGTTGTCCCCTGAAGAAACAAATCAATTCGTGTGACAATTTCGCAGGAACTGTTGCATCATGTATCCAGGACCCAAACTTCCTAACAAGAGTGATAACTGGTGACGAAAATTGGGTTTTTGAATAGGACCCAGAGACTAAGCGGCAAAGCTTGGAGTGGCACACTCCAAACTCACCTGACCAAAGAAGGCTCGGATGAGCAAATCACGTGTCAAAACACTACTGATCGTGTTCTTCGATTCTAAAGGAGTGGTCCATAGAGAATTTGTGCTACCTGGGCAGACGGTGAATTCAGAATTTTACTTAAAAGTGATCAAGCGCTTGAGCACTTCCAAGTAAAATTCAGGTAAATCAGTTCCAAGTAAAATTTGGTAAATCAGGTCTGCCCAGAGATTGCTGGTAGCTGGATCGTCCACCACGACAATGCTAGGCCCCACACAGCAATGGTTGTGAATGAATATCTAACCCAAGAACACATTCCTGTGCTTCCCCATCCACCATACAGTCCTGACCTGGCTCCCTGTGACTTTTTTTTGTTTTCACGGCTTAAAATGGACATAAAAGGATGCCATTTTGACACAATCCAAGATGTCCAAAGAGTAGTAACCACAAGGCTTCGCAGCATCTCACAAAATTCAAACATTGCTACAACCACTGGCAGCAACGTTGGATTCGTTGTATTGCTGCCCAAGGTGCATACTCCGAAGATTATTAACTGTTTTTCTTTGTAAGAACGATTATTTGATTTATGTAATTTTTTTCTCATTACTTTTGGGACAGACCTTGTATATCTCTGATCTTTGAAAATGTTCTGGATGAATTATTATGACTATTAAAATAACAGTATTTCAATTTATAATTTTCATGCAAAGAATACAATATTTTATAGAAATTTCTAAACAATAGCAGGTTAACTTTTATTGGGGTCATTTGTTTTCTTTCTAATTTTTATACTACTTTCCAATCAGAGATTATTAAATGATGGGGATATTCCAGGACCTATCATAAGTTTCCCACACTGTAATTGAGTCAGCCAATAGATCTTCAAAATACGACGAGTGTATGAGAACCAGAATTGAACTTATATCCTTCATATTATAAAAGATATGTTTAATATTTGATGTGCTCACTTCTATGTCATGGTTGACATATTTATTTTGGACTTTCTATAAGGAAACTGCCTTTTTTAGGTTGCATTATGAAAATGAATGCTAATTATTGATGTAATTTTGCTATTGTTTATGTAACTAAAAGCTGTGTAAGGATATTTCAATGAAAATTGAATTATACAAATAAATTACTTAATGCTACACTGCCTAAAGGTAATCAACAAAATAAGCCTTAGAGCTGTTTTTTGTTTTGTTGAAAACTGAATTAAACTTTTGGTGTTCAGGACACACTATAATTTTTTCCATTTAAGTCAATAATAATTTAATCCCCAATTTATGAGAATCTGATTTATGAGCATTTTCTAGGAATGTTTTAACCTCATAGCCAGGACAGATCTATAATATAATTGAAATTAAAATTTTATTATTATTATTAAACTAAATAGATTTTTAAATTTAATAATTCTAAATTCATTATATCAATACTTTATATTAACAGACAATTTATTCTTTAATCTTTAAATGCCCTTTGGTTAAAGGAAAATTTATTAAATTCATTAAAAAAATTATTATTACAATCATTTCTATTTCAGATCCAAATGATGAAAAAAAAAAAAAGAAAAATTCCAATTTTTAAAATGACAGAAATAATATATAATAAACTGTCAATAAAATATTAACTAGATTATTCAACATGTTAAAACAGCCAAGGTATTTAATATTATTTTCACTAATAAATGATTATATTTAAAATACAAATAACTTAGTTCTTCATGGTTACATAGTAGTATTCTTTGAAATGATTGCATAAACTGAAAATCTGCAAAATGAGATCTTTTTAATATGTATTTAGAGTATTCGAGAAAATTTTCATACTTATTTAGATTGTATGTATTAATCTCAGTTGAAGTCACATGCCATCAACTCAAGCAGTCATGGGTTATTCTCTATTGGAATTTTCTTCAATTGAACCCACACGTGTCAATTTCTGAATAAAATTGGTTTTGCCACACTTAAATATAATAGAAGTGCTAAAAAAGAGCAAGTAAAGAAAAATGTGTGTCAACTTGCTACCAAATACATAACTATGTATATAAGAAACCTCATAATAAAATTCTAAAGGGTCTATTTCTGTAGTATGTTTATCACCACCATAATTTAAAATTTAATATAAAGTAATGAAAAAATTATTATAAGAATGAATATTCAAATATTTCTTCCCGACTTTTAAGATTTATTAACAGAAGATTAATAAAACTCAGTTTGTAGTAAATTTGTAATATCAAAAACTCCAAAGAATATACATTTTACTTGTCTTTTATATATATCTACTAATTTTATTTAATTATTGATTAGATAACATGTAAAAATACATAATAATGTAATCAAGTTTTTAAATTAGATTCTCTACTTTATGAGAGACTTTTTTCTGTTGTTTCAGATTGACAATTTCATCAGCAATCTGAAACAAAGGAGCATTTTTTAACCTAGAGTCTCAGACAGTCTATACATTTGTTTAGCTTATTTATGCAGACAAATATTATTGCTTAAATGATTAAAATTTATTTTCATATAAAATTATCATATTTTACTTTTCTTTATTCTTGTGTATAAGCTGACCCCCTAATTCAAAATTTGAGAACCAGTAAAAATATAACTATGTATAAACTGACCTCCTGTGTTAGAACAATAAGACATTTATTAAACTAAATCAATGATTTCTTTTATAATTTAAAAAATTTTCAAAATTCAGTTCACTATTAGAATAAATAAGGTTTTGATAAAACATCAGACTTATAGCAATGAAATATTGTCTCATATAAAAGCTGGATGAAGAGTAAAACAAGTTGTGTCTCATCATATTTCTACAATATGATTTTATTAAAGAGTTTGTTCAGCAATAAAATATCAACGTAATATTAAAATTTTTTATCTCCAAATCTTAATAAAAATAGATAACAATTTAAATAATAAAAAATCAGAATCAAAATACTCAATGCAAATTTTTCTGCCACTTACAGGAATTGAAAGCAGACCAGTACATACAATTATCAAAAGTGCAAATCTAATTCCAAAATCAGCTGTAAAAAATCATCCCATATTTTCAAAATGATCAAAGCTATCTTAAAATATATAAACTGTTGATCAGAAATATTGGATATTGTATATTTCCATTTAATATTAACTGATAATACATGCATTAGTGGCAGCCTTGTCTACTCATTAAAAACATTTTTCTACACATTCTTAGTTTTATTTGTGAAGTGTCCAGTAAGTTAATATTTTTGAATTTATTTAAATATGAGCATTTATATACATCTGCATATTTTTAATAATACTATATAATCAAAAAAAAATAGGCATTTATGGAAATAAATATAATGCATCGAGCAATCACCATACGATGTGCTACTAGCGCAAAGAGGACAAAGTATGCTCATTATATATATTTTTGATTGTATTTGGGCAGTATCTAATATTTAAATATCAATAAAAGCATTAAGTACAATCATACAGAGTCACAAATCTTTAATAACAACATTGAAAGAATCAATAAGATGATCTTTGTTTGAAATAAACATGGCAGATCATGCAGCTGATGCAAAGGTGTAATGGAATGCAGCACAACTAAGCCAGTGAATCTTACAATCTTGTAAAAATTTATCAATTTTTAACTATCCTGTGTATAAGCTGACCTCCTCCTTAAAAATGTTATTTTGGAAAAAATTTATCAGTTTATATACAAGTATAGACAATTCCCAGCTTATGCAAATCCATATTTATTTAAAAATTTCTTGACTAAAAACAAAAATATACTGGTCATAGAGAATAAAACTAATACTGAGATACAAAAATTTTTCTCTTGATTTCATTATCTTTCATATGTACCAGTACATGTGTTTTATAGGTTTATTAGGTTAGTTTTAGTTAATGAGCTGGGCCCATACTCAGATCCCTGCTGAAAAACTGAAAATGTGAGACTCTGAATTAAATATGGATTTTCCAACACACAATGTATGTGTTTTTTAATATAATTATTTTTTATATTGTTGTTGTGGCACAGTATAGGGTACTATTTTAAATACTGTATAGGGCAGGAATTACAAACCTATGCCACAGGCCCAAACTGATATACTAGAAAACTTTTTATTACTCCAAGTTTAGAACATGCAAAAACTTGGAGCTAATATATTGTTTTTAATTAAATTAATATTCTGAACAGCATGTGAAAGGTAGTTTATACAGAAATTTAGTCAATTTTTTGCATGCATTTTTAAAAAGGTTTGTGTTGGTATAGAATATGCTCCAACATACATATTTTAATTTATGTAAGATTTCATGTAATAATCCACTTATATAAGTTAGGGATTACTTTTATATATGTACTTCACTTCTATTACTTTATCATATTTTATTTTATTTTGATTTGCAATAGATAAAATATAATTAAAGTGGCCCAGGCATGCATTAGAAATGAATTAATTTTTAAAGTTGGAAACTATGTGTATAATTTTTTTAATTATAAAATTTATTAACAGAGGAAAAAGCTTCAGAGTTCTTTATTAAATGTTTAATTCTTAAAACTTTACATATCTAATTATTTCTCAAATTAGCATAATCTGTTATTTGTTTTTTTTCTAACTTCTGTTTATTAATTTTCTATAACTAACATTCAAGCAGTTAATTGCATATTTCTTTGTTTATTTTTGTTATACATATTATATTTACAGCAACAACATATTTTAGCTTTTATTGTTTTGCTATATTCTTTCATATCAGAAATAGTTTTCAAAGTTTACCAGAACATAATATCATAATATATATATATATATTATATATTATTAAGTTACAGTTTTGCTTTCCTTGAAAAATAAAATAATATCATAAAATCGTAAGGAAACGTGATTTCAAACCCCATAACTTGAGAACAGGGCTTTTGCCTCTCATGGGACCTTCACCAATAAACTCAGGAGGTTTAACAATGAATATATACTGTTCATAGTTAACCCTTTCCAACAAAGATGATCTTCAAAGTTCTATATTTGATTTATTATTATTCAATGAAAAATGAATACGAATTCAATATAATTAATAGGATGTTTTACATACAAAATAATAAAAAATTTAAATATTTGAGAATTCTGCCAAGCTTCCGAATGGATTTATCGTCGTAAGCGAAAAAAATTGTGTAACTTCGTAAAAGTAAGTCTTAGCTTATTTAAATTGATTGCATTTGATTCGGAATGATAAGATACATCTAAAATTGTTTAAGTCGCAAACGAAAAAAATTATGTAACTTCGTAAAAATTATGTAACTTCGTAAGTCGTAGCTTATTTAAATTGATTGCATTTGATTCGGAATGATAAGATACGTCTAAAATTATTTAAAATATCCGATTATCTATAAAAGTTTTGCAGAAAATTGTAAAAAAAAAACTCAGAAGCCTTTAATTAGAGGATAAGATAAAGGAGTGTCGAAATTCCGCTGGGATTTTTAATACTGTTGTATCAAACTGGTTGAGCTACATGATTGGTCAATCACCAAAACAGGCAACTTTTATTTTCACCAATTTTTCACCCATCAGCTATTACCATTTACCTAAATCAAATAGATTTAGACCTCTCAAAGTGGCTCCCTCTTTCGTGAACTAGAAGGACTACAGAATTTTTCTCGTCATAGCTGGACTATACTGAAAAATAAATTGTGGGAAATATTAATCAAGCATTTCCAATGTTATCTCATCACACTTGCAAGCCACAATTTCTTAGTTGCCAATGACGAGCTGGCAACCGTTATTTCGAGCCCTGTTCACATGTATCTGTTGATAGATTTCTCGATATTGTTTATGAATGTTGCATTGTATCCATGCAATATTGTCTGATCTACTGTGATATTATATTCAGCTTGCTTAATTAAGTCATCAGAAGAATGGGTGCACAGTCTTTGTAACAAGTAGTGGAATGCAGCTACTTTTACTTAAAAGAGTCAACTGACTATCTGGGAATAAAGGATGGTGTATACGTTTCTTTACTCTATACTGATGTTGAGAATTTTCTATCAACTATAGTGATGTTGACATCTAAAAAATGGACATTGGTAGCCGACTGTTGTTCTAATTTAATATCTAAGCCAAGTCAGACATCTTTAAAATATTCCATGATGGATTCTACATCTTTGTAGTCATGTAGATCAGGGGTGGGCAATTATTTTCTGCCGAGGGCCAGATTAACAATTTTCAGGAGGAAGCGAACCGTATAAAATTGAAATTTACCTAAGTCCGAATTTAACCTTATGACGCCATTATGTAATTATGTAATGAAATTATGATGATAGCATTTGCTAATCTGTTAATAGTTAATAAAACTACTTTGACATAAAATGGCTACTCAAGCTCAAGCAAGATTTATTCTTGCACAAACATATTCCTCTCACCATCACACGGGACAAGAATAACGATTGCGCCAGTTTATCTGCATATGTTCTTGTCAATCTCGCTATCGTGTGTAGCCACATTTGTGATAATTACACAAAGAATATATTCGTGTATCAATATTATTTTTAAAATTTACTTTTCTTGTTTTGTTTTTTTAGTTTTTGTTTGTATGCAAAGAGTTCAAAAGCATCTGTAGAAATATTTTTTTTTTCATTAAAAATATTAAAAAATAATTCATCCTACGAATTAATAAATTCAGATAATTTTCTTTGAAGAAAAATATTTTATGAAACTGATTGATTGTTAACAACTTATTACATTAGAATTTTACAAAATTTTAGTTACCTACATAATTAATTTTGTAAAAAATTGTATTAATTTGTACAAATTTACAAATTAATGTGAATGATGAAATTTGCTATGTCCATGGTTAATTATAGCATCAAAATTTGGAGTAACTCGGTAGTGTAAATGTACACTAGCGAGAGTATCCATTATTTTACACTACAGAGTATCGATTATTTTATTTTTTCTTTTTGACTAGAATTTTACAAATGTAGCATTGAAACTGTAATATTCTAGTTTGTGTGGCGGGCCGTATAAGATGCCTTCGCGGCCCATGGGCTGCCTTTTGCCCGCTCCTGATGTAGATGATAGAAATTGTTTGAGATCAACTTATGTCACCATATACAACAATCTTAGGCAAGCATCTAGATCAACAGAGCAGAGAAGAACCCACCTGAAACTGGAACATACTAAACTGTTGCTGAAAGACAACAACTTAATTTGTACACTGGAGGAAGGTCATTCTCATGCCAGCTATCCAATATAATAATATGGTATTTGACCATATAATGACTTCAGTGTTGAAGTTTTTTCAAATGATCTCACATCTAGATTACAAAACCTCTATCTACATTATTATGCAGAACTGACTTCCCCGTGCTGGAAATGCAAACTTCTGCTAAATCCTACCTGCTCACTGCTCTATGCCTACATCAAGACCCACAAACAACTGATATCCATCCTCCTATGATCAATAAGACCTTATCACCACTAACCTCTTTAAAAAAGAAACTGGCCATATGGTGCACCTAATTGTTAAAATCATACCCTATTGCAGTGATTCTCAACCATTTTTCTGTTGAAGAACACATTTTAATATTTTAAAATTTGGCAGCACACCTAAATCTAAATTATTATTTAAAATATTTAACAACAAATTTTTATTAACAGATTATTATATTTATTACATTCAGATTACACACATACTCGTACATCTGATCATTAAATGGCAGTCCTTATGAAGTTATAGTGCCACCTGCAGATTTTGTCTTTTTAGAGAAACTATGATTTTAATTTAATTTTTATTCCTTAATTTTTAAATTATGAATAATAATAAAGTTTTTTCTCGTTAGATTTTTCTAACGATACCCTAGGAATCGGTACAGTGTTTTGACTGCAAAAGGGATATCCAACCAACCACATTTCACTATTAATATATATGATTCATACAATGAAGTTATAGTGCCACCTGCAGATTTTGTCTTTTTAGAGAAACTATGATTTTAATTTAATTTTTATTCCTTAATTTTTAAATTATGGATAATAATAAAGTTTTTTCTCGTTAGATTTTTCTAACGATACCCTAGGAATCGGTACAGTGTTTTGACTGCAAAAGGGATATCCAACCAACCATATTTCACTATTAATATATATGATTCATACAATTACATACATACAATTCATTCTTAATTTTTCGCGGCACACTATAAAAGGTTTGGCAGCACATTAGTGTGCTGTGGCACAGTGGTTGAGAACCGCTGCCCTGTTGTTTTGGCTTCATCCTCTGAATTTATTCAAAAATTAAATAGTTAAAATGTAGAGGATAATGATACCATGCTGGTCACAGACTATGTATCATTGTTTCCATCAATCTGATTTGAACTTTTGCCTATATCGCTTCTTATTAGAAAACACGAGAAATTTAAATGTTCCAGCCCCATACAATGAGATCTGTTCCATCTAATAACATAAAACTCATTCTTCACATATGATAATCGATTCTATAGGCAAATTAAAGGCGTCCCTATAGGCGGACTTATGACTGGTGTTATGGCCAAGCTAGTTGTAAGACAACGTGAACAACAATTGTCTTCTGTGCTATATACTAATCTCAAATTTCTGAAAAGGTATGTGGATGATTTATTTATTATTTGCAGTGACTCCAAAGATGTAGGGTCCATCATGGAATATTTTAAAGATGACACACTTGGCTTAGATATTAAATTAGAACAGTCGGCTACCAATATCCATGTTTTAGATGTCAACATCACTATAGCTGATAGAAAATTCTCAACATTGGTATAGAGTAAAGAAACGTATACACCATCCTTTATTCCCAGATGGTCAGTTGACCCTGTTAGGTACAAAGTAGCCGCACTCCGCTACTTCTTACAAAGACTGTGCACCCATTGCTCTGATGACTTAATTAAGCAAGCTGAATATATTATCATAGTAGATCAGACAATATTGCATGGATACGATGCAACATTCATAAACAATATTGAGAAATCCATTGATTGATACGTACGAACCACCATTACCATCCCTGGATCTCACAACAACAAGTTAAGATGCACTTATACACAATCCAATATCACAGAGCCATTAAGCCCCTAGACAGGGCATTATTAAAAGATGATAAAATTTTACCATATACTCAGCTGCATACTACGCTCCACACATTAAAGAACATTAAACTGCCGATATTGCCACTCCAGTGTGCTGGTGTATATATCATCCCCATTTATAACAATGATCTTAATAGGCTGGAAATATACCTGTTTAAAGGAGCACCAAAGTGGCATAAAAAAAGCGACCTTCAATGCAGTGCTCATCAAGCGTGCATTGTCAGACCGATAAACAAAGTAGAAGTTATTAGAATGGTTGAAGCCATCATTATTGAGTATTATAATAAGAAGACCCAAGTCATAAATGATAACCATCCCATTAATATACCATCTCTATACTTAACTAACCCTATGTACCTTTCTTTATTCTATTTATTTTTTGTATTTTAGTTTGTTGCATCTAATGTTTTTACAACTAAATTATTAATGTTTCTAATGTGTACATAGACTTAATAATTCTATTTATTCATTTATTCTAAATATTTAAGTTTAAATTTAAATAGCACACTGCACTTTGTTCCAAAAAAATGTTCTTTATTCTGATTTTAAATGCTGAAAATGACTTTTTGAAATTGAAAGTACTCCTGTAAACATTAAGAAAGTATTTTCCATTTTGAACCAAGAGCTTATCATTTTACATATATACTTATTTTACAAGTGGTAGATTATTTTCAATATTTAGATAGTTTCTGTAATTGTTTAGTTAGTTTCTTTTAAATATAATGTTTAGAAAAATAATTTTTCTAAACATTATATTTTTGAAAAATAGCAGATATATACTTGATGTTTGATCTTGCAAGCTACAATAGGGCAGAAGAAACAAGACTTTATTCAGAAAAATTTTTAAATTGTTGATTGTTAGCTTTTTCAAAAATGCACTAACAGCTCAAAAATTGTAATATACTTAACTTGATAGTCATTTGCAGATCTATGTTCATTGGAACTTTTTTCATCATTTTGATGTGTATTACTCACTCTTAAAATAGTAGACTGTTTTTTTTTGTTACACTCTGTATAACAGTCATTTATAACAGTCTCAATTGTTGACTATTTAAATTATTTATCATCACTTTTAAAATATATATGATCATTGAAAAATTATTAATTTTGTCTTGATGTTATTTATTGAACTATGTAATTTTATTTTTAAATTTATTTTAGTTTATCTTTTGATAGATACTGATGAAAAACCAACAATTGTACTACCAAGCTGTAAAAATGGTGTAGACATACCTGGAAATTGTAATAAAGAAATTGCAAATAAATCTACAAATATAACAAACTCTTTCCACAAAGAAATTATTGAGAAATGTACAGATAATAAAGAAAGAATTTGTTTAGAGAAAAAAGAACGAATCACACATCACCAGAATTCCATTCCTGTAAGTATTTTTGAATAGCAATTTCAAACTTTTTGTTTTGGATACAAAATATAATAATGGCTTTGTGTAAATAAAAAATGAGAGAAAATTTCTAAAAATATTATATAAATATCTAAAAATTTATTACATTTATTTTAAAGAAGAAAGAAATGTTTATAAGTTACAATAGCTAAATCAAGTTATGTAGAAATAATGATTTATTATTTCTCTTTGAAAAGTATTGTGATTCTGAATAGATTTTACTGAATCCACATTACTTAAGTTATAAAGTTGGCTACATGCTTTTATGTTTTTCTCTATTTATTAAATTATTTTATTAATATGATTTTTATAATCCTATTTTTACAAATAATATCCCGTTTTATGAAATAATAATTTAATAAATAATTAAAACAAAAACATGGATTGTAGTCAACTTTATAACTTGAAGAATATGGATTCTCTGAAATTTATTCAAAGCTGACATACACCTTTTAAAAACATAAAAAGAAAGCATTATTAGTAACTAAATAATGTATATAATCTTCCACTTATAAAATAGGAATATACTTAAAATGACAAGCTCTAGGTTCAAAGTGAAAAAGCTTTATTAACTCAATTGCTTAAGTAATATACTGATTTGAATGGTACTTAACTAGATTGTGAAAATAACCTTTTGCAGTAATAAACAGACCTGGGGGTCTATGCTGAACTAATCGACAAACTATCGAGAGTGACAAAACCCACCCATTGACTAGTGGCGATTTCAATACCGAGTTATCGATTGGGAGACTTGTTGGTAGCACGAACCGCTCGTTTCAGAAGTGTAGATAAGGTTGACTGCCAGACCAACGTCTGGTTCTATGCTATCGACTGCTGTCCATTAACAGCCAATAGAAATAAAGGTTATGTGATATGCATCGAGCTCTGTGAGATATGTCACAAATTGTTTTCTTTCCCATGTGTTTTAAAATTCACATGCAGCAAAAAATCTTAAGGTAGATAAAACCTAGACAATAAAAAGTTAAAAAAAAATCATTTATATAAACATTTCATCCTATATTAAATGCATATATCAAGTAAAGTAAAGTAAAGTTAATATTTTACATAAAAAATCTTTTAACTATATAATAGAACTAATTTTTATCATATAAATTCATATATTCTCTTCACAATAATCAATAAAATTACAGTCAATTTATCACTGACATTTTAAGATTATTCGTTAATATAAAAATATTTCTGATACAATTTAATAGCAATCTTTTTATGCACCTTTCCTTTTATTTTTTTATTACAGCAGGTAAAATTTAAACAAAAAAACACTTTTATTTCTATCGGTAACACATTTTTCGAAAACAATTTGATTCTAATTCAGATCACAAAAAATTGCATAATATAATCACCAATTCTTTAGGACAGCGTTTCTCAAACTATGTTCTGCATAACAGGAAAATCAATAAGTGGTCCATAAAAAAATTATGAAAATTAATATGTCTCATATGATTTAATTACATTTTTTACTGTGTCAAGTTGAAACTGGAGTCGCTAGTTTATTTTGGATAATTAAAATTTGATAATAAATGTTTATTTTGCCTAATTTATTTATTATTATAGGTAATTAATATCTACCTATAGTATAAAATAATCAAAGTATTCCGTAAAAATTTCAGGATTTATGAAGTGTTCAGTCAGAGAAAAAGCTTGGGAAAAGGCTGTAGGAAGACGGTATAGTTGATGAATATTTATCTGTTAATTCAAATGCATTATTTCTTAATTTTAAAATGTATTTGAGCTTTCCCTATGTCTAATTTGTCTTTCTTCTCTCTCAGAAGAATTTTCATTTTAAAATAACGAGCCGCAATGCTAAAATATAAGAATCGAGATGTGTATTCGACTCCTTCGTAGTGGTAGAAAACATGAGCTCGATTGTCGATGGTTGATGTCTACTCTTACAAGTCGACAGTATAGACAACTGGTATTTGTGCTACTAACAAATAGACAAGTACGTCATTAATCACGTGACTGTCGATTCTTATCGATAGTGAGATCTTGTCGATTAGTTCAGCATCGACCCCCAGTTATGCTAAAACATTAAATAATTCTTTAATCAGAGGAGCGCTTTCAGCTTATGTGCCATCATCAACTCTTATACAATATTCTAACGTTTTTTGGAACAAAGAATATTAATTTAGAATAATAATGTACAATTCTGTTTGGAAGAACATAAAATTTAAATCTTATAAATATTTATATCATTTCTCTTTTTTGTTCTTAACTTGTGCTCTCTGCATTTTTTCAGGGGAGTATATTACATAAAAAATATAAGTAAAAAATTAAGAATATAATGAAATATAATAAAAATAAATAGAAAATAAATGAGTGGGAATAATCAAAACAAAATAATTAATTTTCTGCTCTCTGTGCAATCCATTTTTTTTTTTTTTAGGTTCTTTGTTAGTTTTTTACACATTCATTTTTTCAGTGGGTGTTTTCCTTTAAGGCATACCTCCATGGTTTTTCTATGCTGTCCACTTACCTGTCATTAATAACTAGTGTGTTAGCCTTACCATTATATATTTGGATTCCTTCTGCTGTAAATAATTTGTCTATGTTATCTACTTGCTTGGTTACTTTGCTTTCCTCCCATCTTATTCTTACATTTTGTTCATATGCTCTCTTAGCCAGGGCTGTCATCAAACTCGCATTCTTTGTCTTCAAAATCTCTCTTGTGCTTTGATATTCTGTCCTTTAGATTCCTGCAGGTTGCTCCTATGTAAAATTCTTCTGTCCCGTCGTCTAGGTTTTGTAATGAAATGTTTATACGCTTGTCCGTTCTTCTTGGTTGTAAGTGTCTTTAACATTCCTTAATAAGTTAAAGATTGTCAGCATCCTCATACGTGGGTTTTCTGTTTCCTTTCTTTAATAACTTTTTTACCGTTTTAAAGTCTCTCAATGTTTCAAGTATTGTGGCGTATTTGTTTCCCTGTTTATTAAGTTGTTCTTTGTTGTTGTGGTCTCTTTGATCTAAATTTTCTTCTATATTTTCATTTCTTTTTACTGTAGCTCTTTTACTAACTTATTTATTAAACTCTCTTTATATCCATGTTTTTTTGCCATTAGTTTTATTAGACGTATTCTTTTCTTAATGATTCTTCATCAACTACAATAGGTGAGCGCTCTTGATATTAACAATCTTATGGCTACTCTCTTATGTTGCTACTTACCGTTGAACCATTCAAGTATTATGACTGTTGCACTACTTGGTTTCCTATATATTTCAGTCGTGAAGAAAAGCCCCTTTACTCTTATGTCAATATCTAGAAAATGTATTCTTTCTTTGCTACTTTATTCTAATGTTAGCTTTAGCCTATAATTCGGGAGCATAAACTGTTTAGCTAGGAGTTCCGTATTTTTTCCATTATCCCAAGTAACAAACAAATCGTCAATGTATCTTAAGTATAGGTTGGTCTCTCTTGTGATTGCTTGGAGTTCCCTTTGCTCAAGAGATCTGAGGACAAGTTCAGCTAATGTGCCAGCAAGGGGACTTCCAATTGGTATGCCTTTCGTTTGTTTATAGAATTTATTTCGAAACCAGAACTAGGAGTTATGGCAAAGTATGTTTGCTAATTCTCTATATCAGCACTTCTCAAACTATGGGTCGCGACTCCATTTGGGGTTGCGAAGTGAAATGCTGGGGTTGCAAAAATTAAATTCAAACACTTGAATTTCAGTTTATATGTAATTTCACAAATGCCCAATATTTAATGTATGACAACATATGAATTTTCAGTGTAGATGATTGATTGTGTTCATCTTAATAAGTGTGTAAATGATTTATGTACTTGTATGTTGTATTTTATATTTAATACCTGGGATCGCAAAAAATCTTGTAATGAAAAATGGGGTCATGAATGAAAAAGTTTGAGAAGCGCTGCTCTATATAGATCTGCATTTGCACTTTCACCAGATAAGTTCTCCAAAAAGAATCTGTATAAACATAGGCAGGTAGGAGCAATATTTATTGATGGATACAGTTTCTCAAAGTCGTAGGTGGTGAGAACTTCATTCCCTTGCAAGCGTACTTGCTTAAGTTTATAAAGGAAGATTTCAGATGATTTAATTGTGTACGTGTGGCCACTTAATTTCATATTTATCCATTTAGCTATTTTCTTTTCTAGATTGTATGTAGGAGACCTGCATTTTTCCACTATAGGCCTGAAGGTCAATGGTGTTTTGTGGGTTTTGGCATATGCAAAGAGTCTTGGGCAAGATGGGTTTGTTATTTGTTTGACTTTCTAAAGTCTGATATGCCTTCTTTTTTCAGGAATCTAAGGACTTTTTGTTTAGAGAATCGGTTGGATCTTTGTCCAAACTTTCTGCTCCTGATTCTTTTATATAGTTTTCCAGGTAATCGTCATAAATCCTTTTCTCCAAGATTACAATTTTCTTTGATTTATCCTCTCTTGTTAAAGTTATTTCATTTTCAAGCATCCAATCTTGTGCTTTCTTTATTAAAGCTTTTTCTGCCTTCACCTGTATGATGTCGCTTCTATTTTTTTCTGTTGTAGGTTTTTACTTCCTCTATTAATCTCCATCTACTTCTTTCTTTTTCTAAGTCTCCTAAATCTTTGATTAACCTTTCAAACGGTGATATTAAGTCTTCCCAGTTTTTTATTGTTTTTATAGCATAGGAGGGTCCTTTCTTTAGGATGTCCTCCACGAATTGTGGTTAGTAAGATTAGTCAGCATATCTTCTAATTCCAAAGATCTTTTTTATTCACTCTATTCAGTTGACCTTTGAACAGCCATTTTAACTTTTTTATATACTTTGAGTTTCTTTTTTAGACTTGTGATGTTTTCTTCTAACTGAGCAATGCTATCATTCAAATTTTGAAGATTAAGGGACGTAATTTTCAATATATCTGACTTTGCTTAGATTATATACCCATCTTCTCGCATCCATAATTGCTGCTTTAAGGGAATTTTGAAGATTAAGGGACGTAATTTTCAATATCATATCTGACTTTGCTTAGATTATATACCCATCTTCTCGCATCCATAATTGCTGCTTTAAGGCAGATCCTTTTTGTGTTCATCAGGATTCTCTTTGATTTAATTGGTAGCCTAATATTATAAGTGGATTTCGAGTTTAATGGTGTATTTTAATAAATTTAAATGGTGTATTCCCAAAATCCATTTTTAATATTAGGCTATCAATAGCATTCTGTACTTTTGTTCTAAAAAACATTCTGTATTGTTGTAAAGGTTGGAGATGCAGAGGTTGTGACTTTTGTCCTAATAAGTTAAATTGGAAAATAATAACTGTACCGGTAATGGAGGAGTTAGGCCGACGCCATGTTGGAGAGGTGTTCTCCGAAGACTGGATGGTGACGTTTGGGATGTCAGTCGAAGTTGACATGTATCCGTTTGCTTGTATGTGGATTATTTATTATATTGTACTAAATCTAATTATTAATGTAAAATTTAAGTTGAATTATTTGAAGTTAAAACTTTGTATTTTGAAACTATTACTGGCTTTATGTAAATTAAGTATTGTATTAAAGTACCCGATAGAGGGTGTTAAAAAGGTCCTTTCCATGAAGTGCTGTGGCCGACGTCGGACTCGGAACTGTAACAAGAAGTATATCGTCAATGACTGTGACGATTTGTGTTGGGTTTTTTTGGAAGGACCAGGATATAACATTTCGTCAGATTATTGTAAGTTTTCCTTTGTATTCTTATTTGGTGAATAAAATTACTAATGATGGATCAGATTTGGAGATTGTTGGATTGGTTAACTCAAGTTGACATTCATTTTCACGTAATTGTCCAGCTTCGACGAAGCGAAAATTTTCAGTCGGCGAGGAGTGGGCGAACACGACATAATGACCGTCAAGCACCTGGGGCGGGTCGTTATATTGTAATTTTAGTTGCTGATGATGACTTTATGAAGTTGAAAGTACTCCCATAAATGTTAATAAAGTGTTTTCCACTTTGAACCTAAAGCTTGTCATTTTAAATATATTCCTATTAGTAACTATATACATAGCTGTGTAAAATTCTGTTAATTTTTTTCTTGAAAATAATTGCATTTACTTTTTTATTAATTATTAGAATTATTCCTATAAAATATGAATTTAATGAATTTATTTCAAAGTATCACTATGTAAATATGCAACATTATAATTTTGTAACAAATATTTATTTTGTTCAGCATTATTCTGTAAAAGTATTTTTTATTAAAAGATATTTCTTTCTTCATTAGGATGATACATATACATTATTTTTTCTCAATAATAATTGGTATCTATATTTCCGTCTTCATCATATTCTTTGTGAGCGGTTAACAAAAATGTATGAAAGAGCTACAGTTTTGGTAGAAGAAGATCAGAAAGAAAAGAAAGATCGAAAAGAATCAGTTGCTGTTACACTCAGGCTTAAACCAAAAAGTAAGAGAACATGTAATAAATTAAAATTTTTATAAATTTAATAGTATAATTGACTGTTTTTTTGTATTAAATTTTATAAAATACTGTTGCATTTCTTTAATACAGCTAACCATAATTTTTCAATTTTTGTAAATATAAATTATTTCCTTTCTCACTGTATGGAAATTATATAGTTCTCAGAAGTTTAAATATATTTGTGCAATTGAGATACAAATAACATTATGTATTTGATTTTGCATTTAAGTATATCACAATAATTTTAATTCATGTTTTTAGAAAACTGGTTGTTATACGGAAATTTGTAAAATAAAAGTTCAGTTCTTTATTCCAATGTAAAAATTGTAGCTGTTTTCTTATATCAAAGAACAATAAAAAATTTTATCTTTACAAGAATCCCTCATTATATTAGCCTAATTCATTATACCAAAACAGCTTGCTAGATGAGGTTATATAATGAAAATTAAAATCTTTTTTTTTCCTTAATAGTTTTGCAATGCATGATTCATGAAATATCATTTATATTAATGTGGAATAATATAAAAATATTCATTTTATAAAAATTTTAAAATTTACATAAATTGCTGTATTTTTGTAATTATTTTTTAAAATATATTTAAAATTTTCAGAATAATTTCTTGATAATGTCTTCTTTGATTCTTTAAAGAGATTTCAATTTATGGGAAAATTTGCTTGGTAAAAGAATTTAATTCTGTATACTTTGTTTTCTTTTTACAAATATGTTATTTTTAATTATAATGGAAAAATTTTTAAATATTTTATTTGAAAACATCTCTGTTTTCATTAATTTTGACTTATTTTAATTTAAAAAATTTCAATTTTGATCATTTATTTGCATTTTATTGAATTGTATTATTGACCATTTCATTAATGAATAATCTCTTGTTTTCTTCTGATACTCTTTTGTTTTATCTTTTAAACCCAGAATGGGCACCTGCTTGCTAATTGCAATTTTGATTTGGCATATTTTTATTTCTTTTGTTTACTAATAATGAAAATTAATTCTTATTATGTTAAAAATTGGAAAAAATTAAGTATTATTCCCATTGTCTGACTGAACAAATTAGATTGTCTGATATTAGATACATGTGTAATGTGTTGTTTCTATATGCTACCTAGCAGCTAACCCCATCACTCATTCCTAGCAACACATTATTTTGTACTATGGATGTTTGTACCCACACTTGACTGTTGATGATAAGCCAGAATTATGTAATTACAGTTTTTGTATCAGTTTGCACATATTTTGAAATAATTGTTCATTCTTCATTGTTTAAGAACTAAGACTGAGAAAGATCTTTCAACATTGAAATTGGGAATTGCAAAATTATTCTCCATATTTGGATCAACATAGTTTGTGAGTCAACATTCTCAACCATGATATTTTTAAAATCCAAGTATTGGTTTTGATTGATAGATATAAATTTGGATCAGAGTAAGATGTGCAGTAAGTATGTATATTCAGCCAAAATATCAGGAACTTGCTCAACAAAAAAATCATCAAATATCACATTAAAATTTGATTCTTACTTTTTTAGATATATAATTATTTGTACTTGATTATTTTGTATTATTCTGTTGACTATTAGATTATGATTTAAAGTTTAAATAAATAAACCAGTAATTCTTTTTTCATTCTTAATTTTTAGAAGGTGTGGCAAATTGATCATTTCATTTACCACTCATGTAGCAACTTTAAAAAATATGTTGCCCACCTCTGTTCTAAACTAATGTTTAACAAACAGATTAAGAGAAATGTTTAACATAAACATTATTTAGCTGTAATAAGCTGAATACTGAGGATGAATGCTATGCTCACTATTATTTGCTTTGGTGTATTTTTTATATAAATCAAAATAATTGGATATAAAAATATATCAAACTTTTAGTGTATTATAAAAATACACTAAAAGTTTGATATATGATATATTCATTTTAATTCACATATAAAATACAGGAATACCTCGATTATTGCGGTTAATGTTGCCACGAAAAATACCGCAATAATCGAATCCGCGATAATCGGGATAAATAATGCATGTAAAATGGGTAATCATTGCCAAGGATTTTCCAAATATATTAATTAAATTTTATGTATAAGGCAAAAAAGTAGTGTTGAGCATGCTAATCTTCTAAGTTGATCACTCTACGTTTCTTCTTGATAGCTGTAACCTTGATATCATCCTTGTTTCTTTTAGCATTCACTGTAGGGGTAAATAAGAAAAAAAATAAATATCCACATGTATTTCAAGTAGAAGTGGATAGTTACTGGTGAATGGGGAGCAAGCACTATAGGATAAAAACGAAGCTCTACTTGGAGAGTGGCGATTCGAACTAAATGTTCGATAAAAACGAAGTGCTACTTGGAGAGTGGCGACTCGAACTAAATGTAGGTTACATTATGTAGTGGGTATATCTCGCGGCCGAAATAATTCGAATTTTGGTATCAAATTATAAACCGCCGCTGCAATAATTCGAATTTTGGTATCAAATTATAAACCGCGATAAATTGGCCGCAATAATTCGAATTTGAGCGCAATAATTCGAATTTTGGTATCAAATTATAAACCGCGCGCGATAATTCGAATTTGGAACGCAATAATTCGAATTTTGGTATCAAATTATAAACCGCGATAAATCGACGCAATAATTCGAATTTTGGTATCAAATTATAAACCGCGATAAATCGAAATCGCAATAATCGAAACAGCGTAATCGAGGTATTCCTGTAATTGGACGGCGCGTACACGCGTTTACGCACGGCACGCCGCTAAGGAAAGCACCGCGTATTAATTGCAATAATCGAAACCGCGATAATCGAGGTATTCCTGTATAATTTGATAAGTAATCGAAACCACGATAATCGAGGTATTCCTGTATGTAATAATGCTTAACTACTCTATAATTAATATTATTTATATTTTTACATCTATTTTAATATTTTGAAAATGCAGAAACTACATGTAATTTGATACCATAATTGTTTATTTTAATATATCATCATGGCAAAAAGATTTTTATCCCTTTCAAACTTTTACTAAAATTTAGTAAGGCTGTTTACTGTTTTTTGATGAAATTTTGTTTTATATTTTTCAAAACTTCTTATTTAATATGGAAATTAGCAAGAGAAAGAAAAATGAACATTAGCATTTTATGCATTTAATTAATACAAATTGATTCATTACATGCCATTTTTATTAGAATCATATTTGCTTCTGTGAGTTTAATATTTAAAAAAAGAAATCAAAATTTATACATTTAGTCCTTGACTTATAATGAGGTTTGATTCGAACCCCTGATCGGAAATCAGAAATGTTCAAAATTCATGAATTTCTTAGTATTAATCTTTATTAGGATACTATACATTATTATAACTAATATGAAGGTGGATTGCATTGACCAATCACTGAATTTACCAATGACATTACTATCATAAGTAAAGGATGACCTGTATTTTATTATACTTTTTGCTTATATAAGAAAAATATAAAATTTAAAAAATATTTCTATGATATTTTGTAAAATACCTATATTTTTACTGTTGATGATTACAATGTAGACATACTTTGTTTATCATTCAAATCCCATTATTTAAAGAATAAGCTTTCAGCTATATATAAAGTAGACAGAAAATCTGCACTAAATGGTTTATAAGTTAATATAGAAAATATAAACAATGTTTATTATTTATGTAGTAAAATAATAAATATTATAGAAATTAGACATACAATATACTCCTGATTTAAATGCAATAGTCAGGAAACGAATTACTCTAGATAATCAATTCCTGATAATCTACAAAATACTCAAAAAAAATGGAATTATGGACAGTATGAAGTTAATTCATGTGAAATTGTATTTATTCAGAGAAGCTTTTATCTAATCATTAATTTAATAGTTGGTTTACACATCATAATGTGATTCAAAACAAGCAATGGCCATGCTGTGAAATGGTGACCTATTTTTAAAACAATTAATTATGAAATCCTGTTTTGTAACATGAAAGATTTCATGTTGGACTGCCACCCTGTGGGTATTTTTTATTTGCTAATTTTGGTGCTTTGCAAAATATAATGAATGCATTGGGGAGGACTTAATGATTTAGGAAAATTCTAATTTGAATAATTTATTTTTTTAAATTTGGAAAATCTACCTAACAAGTTTGGTAAACTTCAGACTCTCAGACCATGAAACCATTTATTGATTAATTAAATAACAATTATATGGCATAACTTTATTCAACAAAAGTTACGTAATTCTTGGTTTTTTTATAAATAATTTCTGAAAATTTCAACCAAATTTCTTCATTCATACCTTGTTTTGTTCAGAGGAGATATGGCTATCTAAAAATATCAACCATTTCATTGGATGGCTAAGATTTCATGAAAATAAAAAAAATCATGTTTTTCTCTGATTTCATATACAGAATGAAAATTTGTGAAAAAATTAAAAAAAAAATGTTTAAACTGTTAGAAAGAGGGTATATATGCTATAAATTTTGAAAATTTCAAAAGATTTTGTCAAAAATTAAATGAGATATAATAATTTTAATTAGCTTTTAACAATCCCTGCTTTTTAGTAATACTTTCTTAATAATAATTCAGCTCTTGTAACAGGAAATAATTTTATTACTAAAACGTTTTCAGCCTTACTTAGAGGCTCAAAATGTTTTAATAATAAAATTATTTCCTATTACAAGAACTGAATAATTGTTAGTAATTTCAATTTTTCGTATATTAATTAAGTTTCATTTTAATTAATTGCCAGTATGTAACTGTAAGTGGAAGTTGAAATGTCTGGTACATGATGGGTTAATCAACTCGTAATCATTTATTATTTCCAAATGAAAGAATTAAAAAGTATCAAATATTATTTGCAGATACATTATCAATTAAAAAAATTTTAAAAAACTTAATATATTCATATACAGTATAATATTTCTAGGATGATTTTTTTGCTACTTGGGAAAATTTTAATTTTAATTAAATTCTATAGCATGTTAATGAAAATGAATGTATTAGATAAATGTCTTTGTATAGGGTGGCCCATCAGGTATGCCGGATTTAAATTTCCCACCATTTTTTTATATTTAAGTTGGCAACCCTAATGTTTGATATTTGTCGTCTGCAATCATTGACTTTATTAAAAATGGATCGCTATACAAAAGAACAATGTATTGTTATCATTAAAACACAGATTTTGCTGACACTATTCAAAAAGTTCATTGAATTGTTGGTAGCCATATTTCACTTAATGAGTTCACCATTTGAAGATTAATTAAAAAATTTGAAAAACTGGTTCAGTTATGGACAAACAAACTCTACTGTGTCCTCGTCCTGTGCAGTTGGATGAAAACATTGAAGTCGTCAGTGAGAGTATTGATGAGAATCCAGGAACATCAACACATCATTGTTCTCAACAATTGAACATTAGCAGAACCAGTTTGCAATGAATTTTCACGAAAGACCTTCACCTCCACCCTTACAAAGTTCAATTATCTCAGAAGCTCAAGCCACGAGACCATTTGCAACAGCAACAATTCACTAATTGGGTGATGGAAAACCAAACTGTGAATGACAATTTTTTTCAAAACATCATCTTTTGTGATGAAGCTCATTTTCATTTGGATGGTTTTGGTAATAAGCAGATTTGTCAGATTTGGGTCAATGAAAATCCTTGTATTATTCATGAAAAACTGATGCACCTGCAAAGAGCCACTGTTTGGTGCAGATTATGGGCTGGAGGTGTAATTGGACTGTTTTTTTTTTTTTTTTTTAATAAGTTTGGCCAAACTTTAACAGTGAATGGAGTACGATGGTACTTTTTTTTTTTTTTTTTTAGAATAAGTTTGGCCAAACTTTAACAGTGAATGGAGTACGATATTGGGATGTGATATCAAACTTTTTGTTGGATCAATTGGACAATATTGACCTCAAAGAAACATAGTTTCAACAGGATGTTGCCACATGGCATACAGCAAGAAAAACAATTTGTTAAGACAATGTTTTCCTGGTCATGTCATTTCCAGAAATGCTGACATTAATTGACCGCCCAGATCATGCAACTTGATGACATGCGATTTTTTTTCCCTCTGGGGTTTTGTAAAGTCCATGGTCTCTGCTAACAAACCATAAATAATTCCTGACCTGAAAACAGAAATCCAATGTGTTATTGCTGAAATTAAGCTAACTGACTTGGAAAAAGTGTTCGAAAATTTGATCGAAAGGATCAGTGTATACCAGCACAGCCATGGCAGCCATTTGGCTGACATCATATTTCATAATTACCGTCTAAACATGTCTACTTTATAAATTAATAAAAATTGCCTAATTAAATAATAATTTACTGTTTTTCATTTTAAAATTAAATCTGGCATACCTGATGGGAAACTCATCATTATCAATGGCATATTAAAAGTTTTAATTATAGTTGGTATTAATTAATTTATATTATTTTATAGGTGAAATTGATGCAGAAGAATATTATACAGTTTTCTTGGATATGGTGAAAAATCTTTTAGATGGAAATATGGATAGTAACCAGTATGAAGATACATTGAGAGAATTATTTGGTATTCATGCTTATATAGCTTTCACATTGGATAAAGTTGTACAATATACAGTTCGACAGGTAAATATTATTATTTAATTTTTATTTGAAAAATAATTTATTAGTTTTGGAATACTTAAATCAATAATCATCATTATTAAAATTTAAAATTATGATATTAACATCAGAAGATAGTAATAGGGAGTTTGGATAATCTGTGATTAGCTGTTTTAAAATTTCCAAACAGAATTAATATATAAATTCAATGAAGTTTAAAAATCAAACTAATATACATAAAGAAAAATTATTTGACTTCAGATATATTAATTAATGCATATTAAAATATGATTGTCTTTATACTTTTAATCTAGCTCTTTGAAATTCATTTTGTTCTTAGATGTTGCACTGTAGTAAAGTTCATTTTCTTTTCAATTTGTACAGTTGAATTTAGTTGGAATCATCATTAATCATTGTTTGTGCATATATTTTTAAGTATTTGAGTTATTTTCTGTGTGTTAATATATTAACAAACAATACCAATTACAACTTTCATACTCTGGAATTTTGATATAGCCTTCACATTATTTTTAGCCTATTTTCCTAAGGAAAGTAAATGTATAAGATCATGCTGTAATTTTCCACTAATAATTTTCGAATTAATTAGTATATTTTCGTGAAAAATATACTGTACTAACAGTATTTTTATATTTGCTTCTTGTAGGTGTTTGGTACTATGTTTTATCATTAAAGTTCACTTCAATACTGCATCATATATTTCTGTAGTAGCAAATATTTAAAAATGGCAGATCTTCAAACTTCTCAGTTTTGTAATAAATATGGAACTATTTCATAATGAAATTTTTATGACATTCCCCAAACAAATTATGCTATTGAAGATGTTTTGATGACACATATTTTATTCTCTTAACCATTTCAGAATAAAGGGCACATTTAGAAAGTAGGGATTAATTTTTCCAGAATAACTTATTTTATTTTTTGGCAATAGTTGTCTTTGAGGTAGCATTACATTAAACAGAATAATAGGAAGAGGCAGCTAAAATGTTCTTCTTCTAAAAAGACAGTATGATTTTTGCACTATTATTTAAAAAGCAAATAAGCTTTTAAAGATTATTTTGTATGCTTAATAAAAGGATTTTTAATTTCCTTATGTGTATATAGTAAGTATTATATGTATGATGTCTTGCAGTTAATTTCTTCATATTTCCTCTCTTCTATAGACATGTTTGACTGTTGTCATCTTGTTTGCAGGTATCTCATATAAACAGTATAGAAATAAAACAAAATTTCTTGTTGATGAGCATTCATTTTAATTATATTCATAGGGTTAACTTTAAAAATATTAGAAAACTGGTTAACTATTAAAAACCTTATAAAATGCTAATGATAATTACTCTTATTTAATTTAATATATTCAGGCAATCCTTGAATTACTTAGGTGAATCATTCTACAAAATTTTATGTAAGTCAAAACATTTGTGTATCGGTGCATACATTATACAGTACTACTGTGCTACACTGATTTAACATTAAAAATAGTCATATTAAAGAAGAAGTACATCAGTCATATGGTAAAGCAGTCACTTGCCATCTTGGAGAATCTGGTTCAATTCAGAGCCCCACAATTCTAGTTTTTCTGAAGGAGTTCATGTTCAAGCTTGATTATTACCTAAAAATAATCCTATGTAAATACAGATCTATATAAATCAAAGATTGTCTGTATAATGTAATTGTTTATTTAATTTTTGTATATAATATTATCAAGTTTTACATTATTCAAATATAAATAAGCATATATTCAGGTAGTCCTCAATTTAATTCTGCCTTGACTTACAACTAACTTGTACTTATGATGACAATGTCATCAATAAATTTCGCTATTGATCAATATAATTGATTTAGATTTTGTTCCCTGATATGGAAAGCAGGCTTTTTGTGTTTGATTCTTTTAATTTTATATTCTTCAGGTTTGTTAAAATAATATGTAATGTCCTAGTAAATGTCAGTACTGAGAAATCCATAAATTTTGGGCATTTCTGACTTCTGATAGACTTGAAATTTTTAAAATTAAACTCCCATCATAAATCAAGGACATACATACATACATACATACATACATACATACATACATACATACATTACATACATACATACATACATACATACATACATACATACATACATAATAGTATCCCTCCTGTAACACTGTTTTGATCTAACACAATTTGAAAATTGCGGAAACCCTCATATAACACAATTTTTACTTAACACATTTAGAAAATTACATTTACTCACCTACAACACAAAACATTTTCTTTAATTTTTGTAAATCCACACTATGGACACACAATACACACACAGATTGCCATAATTGGGAAACATTTTTGATAAATTAGTTTTATTTAAAAATATATAAATTTCTATTTATCAGAGAAGCAAAGCAACCAATACTATGCTTGATGATCAATGCGGAAGTCGGTGTTCTAGATTATGGCGGGAAATATCCAACGGATTTCAAAATCAGCTGATTGTTTGTTTATATTAGTTATATTTTAAATATAACACAAAAATTTAAATAATAAAGTAATTTTGTGTTATCTGCAATCGAAACAAGTAATTAATAGACCAGGGTTGCATAATTATTGTCAAACAGCGTCATCCAAGGTCAGCTGCTTTACCTCAGGATATGGGCTAATTACATTATGTTGACTAAGGGGAGAGCCTTGACAACCCATCCTCTTTGTTTGAAAATGCTATTATTATTATATTTTAATTATTTTTTGAAAAATTAATAGTTGACTAGGGGTGTATAATTAGTGAATAACGTCCATCCAAGGTCAACTACATGACCTTAGGCTATGGGCTATTTACATTATGTTTACTAAGGGAAGAGCCGTGACAACCTATCATCCCCTTTGTTTGAAAATGCTATTATTATTACATTTTAATTATTTTTTGAAAAATGAATGATTTAGAATGACTAAATATAGAGAAATAATTCACCATCCACCATTTTTAAAAGGCACTGAGACAAATATTGAGTAAAAAACTATAAAAACCGATAATTTATCAAAAATCAGTGCTATAAGTAAAAAAACCTGTAAAAAGCGATAATTTATCAAAAATCAGTGCTAAATCACATATAAAAAGCAATAATTTATCAAAAATCAATACTAAATTTTGTATACAGATGGCAGGATGTAGCTATGTATACAAATTATAGCAATATTTATTAAAATAAATGAATTTTCAACAAATGTAAAGATACAGCATATTTATTAAAATAACAACATTTTCAACAAAGTCGACATTCTCATATTATTAAAATAAAAAATTTTCAACAAAGTCGACATTCTCATATGTACTAATACTTCTTATAAAATAAAAAGTATTAATCCTACATTATTTGTAGCAATATTTATTAAAATGAATAAATTTTCAACAAAGTTAACATTCTGTACGTACTAATACTTTTTATAAAATAAAAAGTATTTATCAAACATTATTTTGAGACTTCTTATAAAATAAAATGTATTTACCACACATTATTTTAAGAAATTTCTTATAAAATATAAAGTATTTATCACACATTATTTTAAGAAAATAGGAAGAGAAATGGCTAATAAACAATTATTTTAAATATTTGTGTAGTAGAATACCGTATTTCATCAGCAAGAGGGAGAATACGATTGTTTATTTACACGATGTATCAGATTACACTTAGCGGGTATCAAATTACAATATAAATTGTCTTCGTTAGTTGGAAAAGTTTTTTAGAATTATGAAGTAAGAAAAATTGCTAATAAACAATTATTTTAAATATTTGTGTAGTAGAATACCGTATTTCATCAGCAAGAGGGAGAATACGATTGTTTATTTACACGATGTATCAGATTACACTTAGCGGGTATCAAATTACAATATAAATTGTCTTCGTTAGTTGGAAAAGTTTTTTAGAATTATGAAGTATTTGGTATTATTAGATGCGGAATATCATCATGAATGTAAATATATAAACATTTTTTTTATCTGATGTCAAAATCATGAATAATTTGAAAAAAATGCATAAAATTTACATATGCTAATTAGGCCTAATTGGATTGTTATGTATACAAATTACAGCAATATTTATTAAAAAAAATAAATTTTCAACAAAGTCAACATTCTTAAACATACTAAGACTTCTTATAAAATAAAAAGTATTTATCACACATTATTTTAAGAAAATAGTAAGAAAAATTGCTAATAAACAATTATTTTAAATATTTGTGTAGTAGAATACCGTATTTCATCTGTGAGAGGGAGAATACATTTGTTTATTTACATGAGCTATCAGATTACACTTAGTGGTATCAAATTACAATATAAATTGTCTTTGTTAGTTAGAAAAGGTTTTTAGAATTATGAAATATTTGGTATTATTAGATGCAGAATATCATCAAGACTCAAGTATATAAAAATTTTCTTTGTCCGATGCAGAAAAAATTAATAATTAGAAAAAATGCATAAAATTTACATATGCAAATTAGGCATAATAATTTTGTAATTTTCTTTCTTTTTCTTTGGTCCTTAATCTAAAATTAAAAAAACGAAATCAGGACACAGTATATGCATCATAATTTTTTTAAATGACCGCGCTAGAGCTGTAGATAGTTAAATAAAATTTTTTTAGGAGCGCAAAGAGTTAATAAAAAGTTTTGTGAACAGCATGGAAGCATTAAATAGACTTCCAGTCATACAGAGTACATAATTAAACTGACATTTACCTCCTAAAGAATCGATTTACGGAAAATTCGCCCCCTGCATGTCGTCTCCGACAATTCGCCCCCAGCACATTTCGACCCCTGTAGATAATGAATAGGATACAAAATTGCAAATATAGTCAACTCTTGATATCTGGAACTTTCTTTTTCTTTGGTCCTTAATCTAAAATTAAAAAAACGAAATCAGGACACAGTATATGTACAACAAAATCCAATTTTTTCTTGCTGAAAAATTAAAAAGTAAGAAAGATATAGTAAAATATCAAATATTAAATTTCATTTTTCTCAGAGTATAAAAAGGGACGTGTTTCTATTAAAGAAAGGAGCGGAAAAGGTTAAAATTGGGCGCTTTGATGGCTTTAGCTGAAGCAAGATTGACCATCATAATGATGCGATGTCCCTTTGCATCCTTGCTTCAACCCAGTTTTGAGTCCTGGATTATAAGTCCTGAGATGAGCCAAAAGTTTTCTCACATCCCGTGTGTGGACATCCACAGTGCAGAATGCCACTTTCACAGGCTTAAGAAGGTCCTTTGCAGGAGAAACCCTTAAATGAATTCCCCAAGAGCACACCCATCCAAAACTGGGTGAGCCACTGACAGGTGAACTCATTCATACAAGTATAAATGAGTGCACCATTATCCAAGGTATAGCTCCTGAGCATTGGTAGAGGTTCATCTGAAGGAGTTTCATCTATTCTGCTCAGGATCTTCCCTCATAGAAAATCGACTTCATTGGCTACCATCTTGGAGTCTAAATAGCCCTCCTTGATAATGGTTAGCCAGAGGGAAGTCAACACTTCAGAGTATAACTCTGGCTGAGAGCACAGAGTCCTTTTTACAGAATAGAAATTGCAGATCTGGTCTGCTTGCTGGCTCCAGGGTACTGACAGAAGGATCAGACAAAGCTAGTTGAGAAGTTTGACCTGGTAGCTGAGAACCACCGGTACCAGCAGCTTCCCTCTTAGCCCTCCTCTGCTTTCTGCTAGTTGGATCAGACAATCATTCCCATTGCAGACTAGGTTTACTTATGGAAGATGAAGAAGCAGAGGCTGATTGCTCAACCGTCCCATCGCCCTAAGGGCATGCTGGCAACTGCAGCCCCCTCACTAGGTAAACTGGAATTGCCAACCCCATGGTGGGGTGGAAAACAGTCCTCTGAGAAAAAGTGTTATTGCTATTCATGCAATAAAAACAAACTGGAGGAAACACAAAGAGGCTAACTATGACTCTCTTGGTGCCTTAAAAGGATTGTTTGTTACACTGCATCTTTTACTACCCCACTGCCACTCAACTCTCATCATGATGCCTTAAACCTTAGTTTCGGTAGTACCAGAGCTTTTTTAGCCAGGGGAGGAAGCTCAGCTCAAATCCCTAACCCCTGTTACCCCCATGACAAGGACATGGAGTTGGATTTTGGAGAAGAACCAGAAGTTAAGTAATAGATTAAGTTAATCGCCTGATGACGAGGGTTTAACCCTTTGCACTCCGCTGTCAATAACGTACTTGACAGCGCGAAAACCTGCTACAAGTGACGAGGGTTTAACTCCATGGTTAATGAAACAAAATGGCTGCTCACAGAGTTATCGATGACAAACACAAGACTTTTTTTTAGTTAGATATGTAATCCATCAAGACAAATAAATTATTTTAATATTTGAAATTATAGCTTTGTAATAATATATTTTTTTTACTTTAAATATTCCAGTGTGTATATATACATATTCTGAGATTTATAATTTATATTGAATTATACAACTGAAATATTCAAAGATAAATTATTTGTTAAGTATTAAAATGAAAAATTCATTTTAATTACATTCAAACTCTGATAAGATGCCACCATCTGTTTGGCGAGATTTTGGCGGCTAATAGGGGTTGGTGGTTTAGTCTAGAAATGAAGATGAACTCTGAATTTATTAAATTTAATAAAATACATTACATTTTTATTAAGCATCCAAACTTAACATTTCTAAAAAAACTGTATACTTTACGTATATTATAATATACTTTACATATATTATATGGACATGTTTTCTATATATACAGTAGTACTGTACATATAGAAAACATGTCTATAGATATTCTGATCCTCTATTTTGAGTTCTCTGTAAAGCACAATGTGCATAGCTTACTGTACAGTATCCTTATTTGCTCAGTATGCAATAAACAATGGAAATGATTTGGTTCTTACGATCTTAAATTTTTTACAACCTAGGTGTGAACCAGGCTTAAAGAGACACATGATTAACCGTTAATTCCATCTTTCCTACCTGCTGTTTACAAATGAATCCAGAGAGCTTTTAATACTGTATATACAGTACTGATGAATTCCTACCTGCTGTTTACAAATGAATCCAGAGAGCTTTTAATACTGTATATACAGTACTGATGAGCTTCGGAATGTAAGTCACCTTACATGCCCCGGCAGATTAAGGATGACAAATACAATACCAAAATGAATATTTGTTTAGACATTTCTATTGTGGATGGCATCATATCGAGGTTTACCTATTCTATTAACATAGGGAAGATCTGTTCTGCCAAATTTCTTGGCAGTCAGTGAGGGTGGTGACTTAACGGGGTCATCTTATTGGGGTTTGAAAAAATACATACAAGAATCTGTAAATATGCTCTTGAAATAAATTTTATTAAATAAAACCTGTCAGTTTTAATACATATTAATTAATTTTCATCAAGAGGCATAAATTTTTGAATTGCTTTTTTGCTATATTGAAAAAATTTATTTGTGCTTCCATCGATTTTAATTTTATTTCATTTTCTGATTCTTCACACTCTTCTAATCTATTTAAATATTGACTTTCTTTTCTGATAATATATCAAAACTATTCATGGCATTAAT
>AYEL01080098.1:0-88546 GCA_000484575.1 Olivierus martensii
GGTATTGTTCAGCAGAAACGGGACGGCACTTGGAACATCTGCTGTAAAGTTGTATGATTATGTCACGTGCAATAAAGTCACATTTCAGTGTACAGTAGTCTGTAAATAAAGATACACCAAAAAATTATAAAACAACTTTAATTACAGTTAAGAAACTAAAAGAACTTAAAGAATAAATACCCTTGAGTGCACCGGTAATCGACGGAACGGAACTTATCCTCTTAACCGCTGATCCGTCGACCGCTTGTGACCATCTCCCGGTCTTAGGGTCGTCCGACTCTTCGCACGGGCGTAACCGCTGAAAACCTTCACCGATTTGAATCCGTTGAAAACGGCCAATACGTTCAAACGCATGGCCGTTAGAATTAAAAATATAAAATAAATTTTCGTAGCAAGCGATTCCTGACGTGATAAATGCATCAGAATTGGCTCCATGCCAAAAATCAGTGTGTTCAGTTTCAAGAAAAACACCCGGTATATTCATATAATGTTGTACTCTGACATATTAACTATGCTTTCTTATAATTTCAATTTTAAATTTTATAATGTTCTATAATTTGTATTCTTTTGTTCCAAAACCTGTAAATTTTTAGAAGCTGACGATGACTTATTAAAGTTGAAAGCACTACAGTAATTCTGTGTTCCTTTTTCCACTTTAAATATTGTGCTAGTAACTGTCTTATATATTTGTAATCTTGTGATGTATAAAAATTTTAAATATCTATTAATAGCTAAGTTATCAGGTGCAGCATAGGTATTTTTGGTACATAATTTTCCATATTTGTAATTAAATATGCACTTATCTAAGATATAAGATTTGTATTTTCAATGATCATTATATGATGAATGCACTTATCATTTCATTTAGGTTTTCCTTGATTTATGATGGGTTCAGTTCAAGCCTTGCCATTATAAATCATAAATGCCAAAATTTATGAATTTCCTACTATTTATCATAAATTTCCTACTTTTTTTGTCATTAAATTTATTATGATAAATAAATATTTATCATCATAATAAACTTAATGACAAAAAAGCCACCAAAAATGATGATCATTCATCCATATCATATTTAATAGATTCTGATTTACAAGACAAATGCATTTTCTCAGTAGTTTTTTAAGAGAATAAAACAATAATAAAATTTATGTGACAGAAGTACCAGATATATCAACCGGATATAAAAATAATGCTTTTTGTATATCAGACCATCGATCAGGAACTCAAACTCTTTGTCAACTGCACTGACGAATCATGGAATTTACCAATAACATTATGTCATAAATATGAGTGGTCATAAGTCAAGGACAACCTATAATAATTAATTTTGATGAAATTTTTCTTTCTTATTTTATTTTGATTTTGCATTTTATCATTTATCTTGTTATTTGAATATCGTTTGATGCTTTGAGTAATGACAGCTGCAGGAAAAATACTATTATTTCCAATCAATATAGTGATGATTTGTTTTTTCAAATTAGGCAATAAAAAGTTGTTTTGGTATGGCAGCCTGACTTTAAAGAAGTTAAAAATCTACATATTAGGAGGAAATATAGTTAACTATTTGTATTTTATTTTATGTATTATAAATACAATTACTCTCCATAATCTGGCACTTTCTACAAAAAATTCTTAATTTAAAATTCAGAAATTTTAGCAATCAACCAAGGCTCTTTATTATTATCTATTTATTATTTTAGAATTTTTGTTTCCTATAATTGCATTGTTTTTTATGTTGACCTTACTATAATCTCTTTCTCACTATCTCTTTCCTGAGGCTTTGTGGATCCATTTCATAAAATAAAGAATCCACATTCCTTTTGACTTCCAACATGTGTGCATATATACCAGAAGGCAAATCTGATGTCCAAAATCGATTATTAAATAATCATTCTGTATTTTCTAACTGATCAGGTTAGGTTAGTTAGATTAAGCCATCACTCATAGGATATGCTTTATCTGAGAGCAGTCACTTTTAGAGCCCACTATGGGCTGGCCGATATCCATGCTGCAGTCAACCAGAATGTTGAAGGATGGGAATCAATGGGATAGAATTCTACTTTTCCTGAAAAAACTGGAGATTTGGGAGTCAGATTTGAACCAGATCATTCAAGGTAATAAACAAATATTTACCATACAGTCATCTATCTGATTCTAAATGATCAGAATTATCAAAAAATACACGTTATGTTGATCAGAAATATCTATAGATTGCTACATTTCTATTTAATATTAACTGATTATATACTGTGCCGTAGCTACTGCTCTAAGCGCCTATGGCTCAAGATATAAAAGGCATTTTTGTAGGGAATAAAAAAAAGGAAATCAGCAAAATTTTTTGTAGTATTTTTCTTTATTAATTATGTATTTAATATGTGTGAAGGAGAAATCGGGATATAACATATAAATTATAAAAATTTTCAGATACAGATTCAGCAAAATATTATCTTACACACACATTATAAAATTTTACAAAACAAGCTATTACAGAAGCTTCACCTTTCGTGTTTTAATTTCTGCAAAATTATTTATTACTTCTTCAATTTGCACGCTTGGATTACACTGGGGGTTGCCATATTTTTCATGAAGTAAACATGCTACTTCTTTCGTTAGCTTCATTAGACTTTCATGCGATATGTCACAGCTATGGACAGTGACGTAACCAGCTTTTTTTTTGGGTGGGCCACACTGATGTGAAAGAACATTCTCCCATATGCGCTTTATTAAATCATATTTACAATTTAATAAAGCGATGATTGGTTAACCAATTTAGCAATCACATTCATCGAAAGAAAAATCATAAAAGTTCTCGATTTGGACAAAGTGATTGATTGTTTTATATCATTAAGTAAAAATCACTGCATAATTTTGTATTGAGCTGATATCAAATAAACACTTATATTTATTAGTATTTTGAAACTTTATATTTATTCTTTCTAGCTAATCTCATTAATTAAGTACTGCGTAAAATGTGCAAAGGACGCATTTTATCACAGCTTGTAAAAAAAAATTTTTATTGCTATTAGTGTGAAATTATATGGGCTTAAATTATGCTTGTGGTTTATTATTTTCATTTTTACGGAATACAAGGTTTCTTGGATTATGAGGTGTTTAATGTATTTGGTTGTAAATTTTTGTTTTTACAAAACTTAAGGCATCTTGGGTAATGTGGAGTTGAACGCTTGTGGTTTTCAATTTTATGTTTCGAGTTATATATTCAGGGTGGGCCAGCACATGGGCCAGAACTTTCAATGCATGGGCCATGGCCCACCCGTAGTTACATCTCTGGCTATGGAGCATGCTCAGTGCATAATAAAATTACTTTTTGATAGACTCGTTAAAAACAAGTTTAACGTGTTAGACTTTTTGAACTCGCCCATAAATAAATAATTTTGAAAAAAAATTTTTTGATGGTTAGCACAATCAAATGATACTAACCTATGATGTTAATAAGTTATCAGAATGTTATGATTAAAAGGTTATGAAGCAAAATGTAACAAATTAAAATTCCCTTAGACTTGGCCAGGAGAAACATCCCTATAAAAGGGAATTATTCCATCCAAGTTGCCTGACTCGCTGCTGCTCATGCAAACTGGTTCAGCAGTACTGTATGAATTCACGCGTCATTATAATAATAATAATTTTTTTGCACTTTGTTGTCACATTAAAAATAAATAAACTTTGATTACAATTTTTTTAATAAATAAAAATCTGTTACAGTTATAGGATATGAAGTGGACGATGATAGTGATCTCTTGCATTAGGCACCTATTGCCGTGGCCACCTTCGCCATACCCTCGCTACAGCACTGATTATATATATATATATATATATATACAGGGTGTAAATTATCTCCTTCAAAAAATTACACTACGACGTAGACGAAACTCAAACGATTAAAGTGATATAAGATACCTGGGGTCGCAAATCGCAAGCAATGCCGTAAATTGAACCTCAAACTAAACTTAATGGCGTGGGCTTCGGATGATGATAGCGTTCTTGGTACAGTCGTCTTGCTGCCAGTGCACTAACTCGTTGTTGTCAACTGATCCGTAAAAACAGTGTACCTGATTGAACTGGTTAAACTAAATTAATTAACAGTCAATGGCGCAATTTTTCTGCAATGACGTTGCAGCTCTTCTCCTTCGACCTGCCTGGGCTTGCGATTTGCGACCCCAAGTGTCTTATATCACTTTAATTGCCTGAATTTCATCTACGTCGTAGTGTAGTTTTTTTGAAGGAGATAATTTACACCCTGTATAGTAATAACAGATGCTATGTTTATCACTAAAACAGATCAGTGTACATATTTCTGATCTTATTTGTGAAGTACACATTTCAATTTATATTTTTTAATATATTTAAATATGAACATTCATATGCATCCTATATTTTTAATAATAAAATAAAATAAAAAAACAATTATTTTTTAAGAATAAATATGGCAGATCCTATCATTACCACAGGATATACTAACAGTGCAAAGAAAATATATACAACCACTTTGTATATTTCCAATTATATTTGTGCATTAACCAATATTTAAATAATTCATACATAAACATATTTTTAATTAGAAAATCAAGACACAGTAAAATAATGATCTTTGTTAGGAACAAATATAGCAGATTATGTAAAGACATGATTGGGCCAGCAAATCTTACTACCTTCAAAAAATTTTCCACTGTTTGATTGCCTTATGCATATGTCAATCATTATTTTCAAATATTTTTTGAAAATTTCTCAATTTATATACAAGTATATATATTTATTTTTAGATAAAAAAATTTTATATTATAATTATATGTTTCATTGATTAAACTTTGTGATGTCATGAATCATTTAGATAGTCAACAATTTTTCTAAGACTCCAATTTTTTCAAAAAACAATAATACAGGTATACTTTATTTTAAGATACAGTGGATTCTGCTTAATTGGGACAAATTTCAAAGAATGGAAATCAAACTAATAAACTAATACATAATTTAAACACTTAATTGGGACAATATCAGAAAAGGAATTTTCAATTTTTGATATATTTTAGGGATTTTTCAAAATAGAAAAGGAATTTTCAATTTTTGATATATTTTAGGGATTTTTCAAAAGCGATAGCAGAAAAAGAATTTTCAATTTTTGATATATTTTAGGGATTTTTCAAAAGTATAACAACACTACATACACTAACACTTGTGTGCTTTCTTAAAAAATTTCTTTTATAAAAATTATAACATTTGAAACACTACGTACACTAATACTTATTATGTGCTTTCTTAAAAAAATCCTTATATAAATATGCACTAATACTTCTGTGCTTTATTAAAAAGCACATTATATAAAAATTAAAACAACATTTTAATATACTAATACTTGTTGCTTGCTTTCTTTAAAAACATCCTTATATAAATATTAATACTGTTATGTGCTTTCTTTAAAAATTCCTTATATAAAATAATACATACATATACTAATTTTTGCCAAGATGTCAAGAAAGGATTTTACACTACTAATCTTTGCCAAGATGTCAAGAAATGATTTTACCCCAAGTAAAATTGCTTGGCTGAATAAAATTAAAAGCCAGCCATTTAATATAAAATTGCTTGGCAGAATAAAATTAAAAGCCAGCCATTTAATACAAGTTCTAATCTTTGCCAAGATGACAAGAAAGGATTTTACACTCAAGTAAAATACCTGGCTGAATAAAATTAAAAGCCAGCCATTTAATACAAGCCATCGTATGCATACATGCACTAATCTTTTCAAAGATGTCAAAAAAGGATTTTACACTCAAGTAAAATTGCTTGGCTGAATAAAATTAAAAGCCACCCATTTAATACAAGCTATCGTAGACTCGCTGAAATAAACCAAAATCATTTATCATCAGTGGTGTAGCGAGCATAACTGGCACCCAGGGCACGATACTTTTTTGGCACCCCTCCAAAAAACATACAGTAAAACCTCGATTTTACAGACTTCGGATTTTACGAACACCATCCCAAAAAATAAAATAAATAATATTAATACAATATTTGCATAACACCATTCCAAAAAATAAAATAAATAATATTAATACAATATTTGCATAAACTGTCCATAGTATAGCTACATCCAGCGTTTCTTATCTGCACTGGTGCGTGTAAAATAAAGCTAAAAAATAAAATAAATAATAATAATACAATATTTGCATAAACTGTCTAATTTGTGAAATAAAGCATTCATTTATTGCATAATGCATCATTTTTATTTTAACAACTTACCTAAATTTAATATACATGTATGTAGGTAATTTAATTTAATTTAAAATACTCTATGTAAAATAATACAGTTTTTAGGCATAAGTCACATTAATTAGTACAGGTATGTTGAAAATGCTAATTAATGTTTATAAAAAATTTTACTTCGATTTTACGGACTAGTCTTGCCCCCTATAGTCCGTAAAATCGAGGTTTTACTGTATATAATATATAGAATATACTTGTAATAAGAATTTGGCGCCTCTCTGCGAATGGCGCTCGGGGCATGATAGACCCCCTTGCCCCCCTTGCTATGCCACTGCATTTACAGTAGTCATCAATGAAGTTAGACCATGCTATAAATAACATACCATCCAATGAGCTGGTGTACAAAAAAAAGAAACTATAATTTATTGCAAAATATTATTTACATGTTTTTGAAGAAAGGATTATTGTTTTCTATTTATCCATGATATCAACTTGATATCATGAAAGTGTAACAAAAATGAGCCATTCAAAAAAGCATCACAGACATCATAAAACGTAGACCACCACATCACCTCCGTCAATGAACATAGATCACTTCACTTTAATATTTTGTTGCATCACCTTTTTCCAGAAATAACAGCTTGTAAACATTTGGTCATACTGTTGACAAGATTTTGGCACTCATCTGATGTTATTGAGTTTCAAACAGTACAAATACAGGCTTTGAGTCCTTCAATTGTGCGTGGGCGTATCTTTTGCAGCTTTCTCTTAATGATATTCCATAAGTTCTCAATTGGGAGAAGGTCAGGACTATTGGATGGCCAGGGAAGAAGCTCTATACTGTTAAGCCAGTTCTTTGTTTTTCTGCTTGTATGACATGAAGCCCCATCCTGCTGGAAAATGCATGCCTGAATTTATCAAGATACATGATATCTGCACCTATTGTAACAACATTTGACTGGTTAAAGTTGGACGAACTTGAAATGCAATTAACAGATTTTCAGTCGTTACATAAGGAAGCAAAAATGATTAAGTCAACTAACACCACAACGGCATATGCACAATTGCAAGTAGAATAAAAGTGACTAAGAGTTATATGGTCACAACGCAAATTTTTTGCACAGCGAAAATTTGGAAAATATAAAATTCTAGATTAACGTTCTATGTATGTATATATAAATATAAATATGTGCCACGTGCCAGCAAAATTGTTCTGCGTGCCATTCCTGGCACGCGTGCCTTAGGTTCGCCACCACGGCCCTAGAGATATGAGAGAATCTGTTGTACAGCTCCGGCCAAAATGTTTGTCACCTCACCAGATACGTTCGGCTTCCTTACAATACTCGGCTTCAGTATGCAGTAGTTTCCTTGGCAACGTAGGCACTAATGTGCTGGTGGAGAGATCGTCCATTATGTAGTTTGCTAGCAACAAGGGGTAGGGTTCTGATAGCGGTGAGGGAACATAGGCACTAATGTGCTGGTGGAGGGATCGTCCATTATGTAGTTTGCTACCAACAAGGGGTAGGGTTCTGATAGCGGTGAGAGAACTGTGACGTGTTTAAAATACATTAAAGTTTTCATAAAAACGAATGTGGACTAATTATGGCTTTCATAATAGATAATAAAAAACCATGCGCATTAGGGGGAGTGATAATTTTTTCTGAAATACTAATCGAGATGCAGGGATGAGAATGACGTAGTCAAACGTCATCCTCATCCCTGCATCTCGATACTAAAGACAATGCCTCGTCCCATCACGAAAGAAATTAGAGAGTTGGATTTCATTCAACGAAAAACCATAGAGAAAACGGTGTCTTGGTGAATGAAATTGCTGAAATGCTGGACATTAGTAGAACAACAGTTATTAGGATATATCAAATATCCAGCAGAAAGCAGTTTCATTTCCCGAATAAGCTTTTTCTCTATGGTGGATCGATGAATAAATTTATATTAAAAAAGCATTTATTGCCAACTTGTTCTATGTTATTATTTATACATTGTTAAAATTACACATTACAAACTAAGATTTATACATTGTTAAAATTACACATTACAAACTAATCGTTTGAGATTTACCTATATAATTCGATACTTGTATTTGGGTGGAGATATATGCAGCTGTCTGCAACGATAATCGAATAGGCCTATAGCAAATTCGAAATCCGTTTTTATATACAACGGAAACATTGTGAATATACGTAAGAATATATTCATAATCGTTGTGTTGAACGTTATAAGTGGAATGAAAAGGTAGTAATATATTCATAATCATCGCGTTGAACGTTATAAGTGGAATGAAATGCCATCGTTCAGTTTCTTCCTGTTCGTTGAACGTTATAAGTGGAATGAAATGCCATCGTTCAGTTTCTTCCTGTTGTATCCCAGAAAACACTAAAAGATATATTACACACGCAACGCGCCCCTCCCTCATCGGGCTGTGCAGGGAGGGAGGTCATCCATATATACCGCATACTCACTCAATATAAGTTTATTTTACATGTTTGATTCAAGAACTTCCCTACTCACTCAATATAAGTTTATTTTACATGTTTGCTTCAAGAACTTCATCACTCAATATAAGTTTATTTTACATGTTTGCTTCAAGAACTTTATCAACTTAATAACCTGTCTTTATTGGGCTTTCCTGCATGAGTTCGTTAAGCAGACCAGCATTGAGGGCTGCTTAGCATCAGTATATTTCATCCTACATTTTTGAGGATCTGTAGTATATTTCATCCTACATTTTTTGCGGATCTGTCTTTACGAATCCATTCATCCTACATTTTCTGCAGATCTGTCTTTACGAATCAATTGGAAATTGTAGGACGTATAGAAGAGACATTTAGCAGTAGCTAGGGAGAGGTTTGGGCTTCTTAACCAATACAGATACGAATCAGCGACCTATTAACTATTCAAATGCTCCGAGTGGCACTAGAAAACCATTGTAATTATTAAAAACACAACTATCACGTTTTGTAATGGCCAATTCGGGTAAAATTTCGACATAATAAAATGTTAAAAATGAGTATTGATTAACAATATTGAGATTTTTTAATCTTTGAAATCACACCTCTAACATATTGAACGCTGGACAGCAATATTGGAGACTCCCTTATTCAGGAAGAAAAGTTATGAATGTTTGTCAGTCTGACACTTTATTGCGGGCTGCTTAGCTTCAATAAACTTCATCCTACATTTTCTGCGGATCTATCTTCACGAATCAATTGGAAATTGTAGGACGTATAGAAGAGACACTTAGCAATAGCTAGATTGTTAAGCAGCCAGAAGCCAGCATTGTGGGCCTGCTTAGCATCAGTAAATTTCATTCTACATTTTCTATGGATCTGTCTTTACGAATCAATTGGAAATTGTAGGACGTATAGAAGAGACATTTAGCAGTAGCTAGAGAGGGTTCGGGCTCTTAACCAATACAGATACGAATCAGCAACCTGTTAACTATTCAAAGGCTCCGAGTGGCACTAGCAAATCGTTGTAATTAATTAAAAACACAACTATCACGTTTTGTAATGGTGAATACGGTTAAAATTTCGACATAATAAAATGTTTAAAATTATCGATTAATAATAATGAGATTTTTTAATCTTTGAAATCACACCTCCAACGTATTGAAGGTTGGACACCAATATTGGAAACTCCCTTATTCGGGAGGAAAAGTTATGAATGTTTATCAGTCTGACACTTAAGTAGCAGGGACAAAATTGTGTGTGTGTTTGAATTTCACGAGAAATGATCATCTCTTCAATTATTACACTTTATAAATTAACATATTTCTTTTTTATACAAAATAATTAAAACATCTGTAATGATATACTTGTATTTAATTTATTTTCAAATACAGTATTACTTTCGTAATAAATACGTTTGGTTTCAATCCATCTGTTACCTTATTATAAAAAAGTAATGCTGCGAGTGATAATACTTTAGAGCGATCAGTCTTGCTAATTTACCACCCATGCTTTGAATTTCACGAGAAATGATCATCTCTTCAATTATTACACTTTATAAGTTTTTGGAGGTGGGTTACGCACACTTACAGTTTGCGTAACCCACCTCCTCTACATTGAATGCGTGTGGGACACGTCTATTGTCAGCACGGTACGTGGATTGGAAACTGTAATCAATCATGATTTCCGATTTCCATCGCCTAGTTCAATGTGACAAACTTTTTGGCCGGAGCTGTACATAAAAATACATAAAATGTTAAGGTGTTTTTATTAATTATTTTTATTAATATGTAGGAATGTGGATAGTACGTAACTACTCTGTGATCATTAGAATTGTATTTAATTTGTAGGAATTTTGGAATGTGATTTTTTTATTAATAATAATTTATATAAATAAAAAAATTAAACATACGTATATATGTGGTTTTTTTTGGTCATCGTCTCCGGGTGAGACCTAGGTCTGAGGTGGCAACCCTAAACACAGCCACTTGCCACTTCTCGAGACAAACCAACATTAAAATCAAATATTGTCAATAATTGTAAGCTCAAAGCAGAACTAAAAAGCGTTGCGTAAAGTTTTTAATTATTGAATGGTTCAAATTGCATTTTGATTTTGCTGCTTATGCTGCCCTTTACGGTGCCGCCTGAGGAGGCCGCCTCTCTGCCTCATAGCACCGCACGGCCCTGCTCCCAGGTATGCGGAAGGTTACGGTGAACTCACTCTTTCTCTGGGAAAAATATATTCATTGCTAAGTTACGTTTAAGTTAGTTTTTTATATTCAATGTTAACTACTAAATGTAAATAAATATGCTTATATTTTTGTTTATAATTTGATTTCCGAGTCAATTTCTAATCCCGGACCTCGGCGTCACGGATCCGCGCGCCAAGCGCGACGCGGCTCAAATTGTATTTTGATTTCACTGCTTATGCCATCCCCTTACGGTGCTGCCTGAGGCAGCCACCTCTCTGCCTCATAGCACCGCATGGCCTTTAGAAAGTATTTAATGTCAGACAAAGTTGAAGGTAATCACAAATGCCGTTGGAACTGAACTGAAGGCCATTTTGACCACTTTGGCTGTAATCCCGTCAATTCCTGGATCTTTACCATTTTTGAGAGACTGAATTGCCCCTTTAACTTCGTTATAGGTGAATGGAGTGTCGTTTTCAGTGTTGGGTGGGGAATGAGCAAATGTCCTGATGGAGCTGTGGATTGGATCTTCATTGTCTTCACTATCATCTGGGAAGTGAGTGTTGAGGAAGTAGGATATAGTTTCTTTGTGGGTGGTGGTGAAGGTACCGTTAGTCTTTTGTAGGCTGAATGGGAGTATGCTGGACATGCATCTTTTGCAGGCTATATAGAAGGATTCTGTCCAAGTACTCTTATTGTGAATCGAAGTGCAGAAGTCACGCTAGGATTTGTTCCTTGCTTTGTTGATTTCTGTCTTATAAATGTTAAGGGCCCTTTTATATTCTTCTTTTCTACTCTTCCTCGGTGTGGGGTCTGTCGTGTTGGAGTAGGAATTTTGGAGGCGGTTAAGTTTTTTATTGATGTTTTCAAGGGTGGGGTTCCACCAGTGTATTCTTTTAGGTTTCGAAAGAGTTTTTGTCGATGCTACTTTGTAAGCCATAAGGATGCTCTGTTGTAGATAGCAGACTAGTTGAAATCAGGGTCAGTGTATTGATTAATCGGGATGTGCGGGCAGTTGAGCCATAGTGCAGAAAATGTTTCTTGAAAAATAGTCCAGTTCGTCTTAATGTAGTTGTGATTCGGTTGCGGTTGATGTTATCTCTCAGAGAGATAATGCTGAGGATGTACCTGTGATTGCTCACAGAGACAGTTTCCAGGGTGGTAGTAGTTTCAATTAATGGAATAATGTTTGTGTTTGCCAGACAGACATCAATCCAGCTCTCTCCTCTTGGGGTGAAATAAGTGGCCAGAGTGCTCTCATTTGTCGAGGTTAGATTGTATTTAGACATGATTTCATTCAGCTCAAATCCCCTTTGGTCCACCGTCTCACTGAACCAGGTGGGAGATTTTGCATTTACATCACTGCAGAGGAACCATGGTGAGGAGTTGTACTTATTTAAGAGTGGATCCAGAGTCTGAATGAAGCTGGTGAAATTTTCTGCCAGCAAACAGTACATGGAGGTTATGAGAAAGTGGGACCCAGTAGTGGTGATGGCCACTTGTGAAGTATCGTGTGGTAAGCTCTGGGACAATTGTCGATTGTAGGTTTTTGTTTCTGATTAGCATAGCAGTTTTTATAGGAGTGGAGTCTGAAGTGTGGTGATAACAGGTCCAAGTTCCTGAACCTATTAATTCGGTGGTTGACAGCATATGGTTCTTGGATTGTGATGATATCTATGTCTAAGTCCTCGCAGGTCTTTAAGAGCAGAGAGGAGGCAGCTTTGGATCTTTGAAGGTTGATATTAATAGTCTTTATTTTGTTGCTTTGTTTAGAGTTGTTGGATTGCTGAATAGTGGTACTATTGAGAGAATTATTGTCCATAATTGGTTGCCTGCGCTGTTTGCCGTTTAATTCTTAGTGAAATTGGGCAGGATTTATCAAAAGCGTTGTCATCAGTTGGCTTCTGGTTTTCTTCTGCTAGATCCTTGTTTGATTTTTTACAATTTATGCAAACAGGAGATTTGTCCCTGTTTGGGAGTCCTCATATTTGTGTGATTTTGCACATTGGCTGCACTTCTGCGAGCAGTCACAGTCCCTAGCCAAGTGTCCGAAGCCACAACATTTGTAGAATCTTGTTATAGGTATGTAGTCAACAGCTAGGCAGCTTGCCCAGTTGATGGATATTCTTTTAGCATTGATGAATTTGTTTCTTAATGTTGGTGTGACGGAAAAAATGGAGTGTCTTCTCCCGATTGTGGTTTTGTTATTTTTAATGTATTTTACTATTTTGCAATCTGAGTGGAATTGTTCCTTTTCTATCGTTTTGAATGATTCATTCTGTGAATGTATGACATTAATTATTTCATCATCCGAAAGTGATTCTGGAATATTTAAGATAATTATTTTAGGGGATCTTTTGCTTGAGAGTTTAGTTTGTATTTTATCAGCATTTGGGCAGGATTTCTCTATGGCCAATTTGAGTTTTTCAGAATTGTTTAGTGATCCAACCCTAAAACACATACTGTTATTATTGACCCTTTTGATTCCTTGTACATTTATTTTTAACTTTAGTGGTTCGATGTTTGTCCTTATTTCGGATTCGATTGTGTCTGGATCCAGTGGATCTTCTTTTTCATTAGTCTTGGGATACACTATTAACCTTTTCCGCTTCTCCCTTAAAAAACAAAAAATCCCCCTACACTCGAAAGGGTTATGAAATATGATACTTAATATTCGATATTTTGCCGTAACTTTTTTACTTTTTCATTTTTTGGCACAAAAAAATTATATTTTATTGTCCATATATTCTGTCCTGATATCATTTTTTAATTTTAGTTATAGGACCAAAAGAAAAAAAGAAAAAAAAAATACGAAAGAATTAGGCCTAATTTGCATATGTAAACAATACAGAATTTTTTCAAATTATTCATAATTTCTGCATCGGATAAAAAAAATATTGATATATTTACATTCCTGTTGATATTCCACATCTAATAATACCAAATACTTCATAATTCTAAAAACTTTTCCAACTGACGAAGACAATTTATGATTGAAACTTGATCCTGCAGAATGTAATTTGATACGCATCCTGACCTCGTATAAACAAACAATCGTATTATCTCTCTCACAGATGAAACACAGTATTCTACTACACAAATATTTAAAATAATTGTTTATTAGCCATTTTTTTCGTTTTTTCTTAAAATAATGTGTGATAAATACTTTTTATTTTACTAGAAGTATTAACATATATGAGAATGTTGACTTTGTTGAAAATTTTTTTATTTTAATAAATATTGTTGTAATTTGTATACGTAGCTATCTTCCTGCCATCTGTATGCCAGATTTAGCACTGATTTTTGATAGTCATCGTTTTTATACGGTTTTTACTCAAGATTAGTCTCTCATGGCCTCCCCTTCGTCAAATAATGTAAACAGCCCATATGCCTGAGGTCAACAATTGACCTTGGATGGTTGTTGTTTGACAATAATTATGCATCCCTGGTGTACTAGTTACTTGTTTTGACTGCAGATAACACAAAAATAATTGTATTGTTTAAATTTTTGGGTTATATTTAAAATATAACTAATATAAACAAACAATCAGCTGATAAAAATAATTGTATTGTTTAAATTTTTGGGTTATATTTAAAATATAACTAATATAAACAAACAATCAGCTGATTTCGAAAAACCGTTAGATATTTCCCGCCAGAATCTAGGACGCCGACTTCCGTGTCGATCGTCAAGTGTGGTATAGATCGCTTTGTTTTGCTGTTAAGTTAAAATTTATAAATTTTTAAATAAAACTAATTTATCAAATTTTGTGTGGTAGAAAGCACTAAAATCGTATTATTTACAAGGGGCCAAACTTTCTAAAATCGTATTATTTAGAATGTGCCAAACTTTCCCAAATTATAATTAATTGGATCAAGATATCTGTAGGATTTTATGTGTGAGAAAGCGCTAAAATCATATTATTTATAAGGGGCCACTAAAATCGTATTATTTAGAATGGGCCAAACTTTCCCAAATTTTAATTTACTGGATCAAATATCGTAGAAAGAAGTAAGGATAAACCTCTGAAGAAAATGAGGAACATGATTTTGAAGTCGGACAAACTGTTCTTGAATTTTGAGGGGTGCAAAGATCACAAATATATTAATTAATTTGGATTGGGTTCGAATTAATTAAAAATTTATTAAAATATCAATGGAAAATCAAATTTTTGAATAATACGATAGAAATATGGAAAATATGATAGAATTTAAGATTTTAACCATTTTTTCTCGATTTACACAAAAATTACGAAGTTATTAAGTTTTAAATTTTGTCTTGGTGACCAAGTCATTGGAGCAGATGACGGTGTGCACATGTCTTGGTGACCAAGGCATTGGAGTGGAAAAGGTTAAAGCATGACTGGTGTTGGATCCAGAGTTATTTGAAGCTCTGAGTGATTTGTTGATGAGCTTAGTAATAGAGCTGGCTGCAGAGTTATTAACCAAGATGTCTCGGTATGATGGGGCCTTATTATATCGAATCTTGCCTCTTAATTCATGGGCAATGCCACAAATTTGATGTGCGGCGGCGAATAAATCAGCCACCACCTTCCTAATTTTTTCCTGGATGCGACTTTTAGGATTTCATAGGCATTGGCAGGGACCAGCTCCATTATTAGATCCTAGTTCACTGTTAGCGAATCAAGAATTTCGTCTTCTTTTTCCATACTTAACAAAATAGCAATATTTGGGTTAAAAAAAAATTTTTTTTAATAAAATCTTAGTAGCAGGTTGATGTAGGGAATTTATGGGAATTTTGTAGCAAGTTAAATTAATTTTTTTTTAAATATTTTCATAAAAAAAAGTAGTTCTGGATTTTGTCCAGAGATGGCGCCGACGAACAAGTGGAGGAACAGTTAGACAACAAAGAAATTTGTATCTTAAAATTTACTTAGTCGAAATCGACGAAATTAGTGGTGGATAAAAGCATATGATTAGTAGATTCTAACGGTGTCTCACTTGTAAAAAACTGTCACTCTGGAAGGAAGTTAGAGATGTCCGAAATGTAAAGTCGGAAACTGCAATACCTTTGTAAAAAATAAAGTTAGTAATAAAAAAGTTAATTCACCTTGTTCTGTATGAATAGTTCTGTCAGATGAACGTGCTGTAATTTACGGATGGCTGAAAATCATGTGGATTCGGCATCCAAAATTCCCGGGAGAAAATCAGAGATATCTCCGGGGGAAGCGTCGGAGGGGGCGATCAGCACATCAACTTGTTCCTCTTGACTCAGAGCTGGAAAAACACGTCTTGACACAGTCGCTGTATCCTCGAACCTGAGTCAAGGACATACTGCAGGCGCTTGGTTGGGATGATTTACCTCACCTGCCGTATAGCCCAGATATCGCTCCATCGGATTACCACCTCTTCCATTTGATGGCACATGGCCTTGCCGACCAGCACTTCTCGAATGATGCCGAAGTTCGAAAATGGATCGACGAATGGATAGCCTCTAAAGATGAGGAGTTTTTTCGCAATGGCATTCAACAGTTACCTGAAAGATGGGTAAAAGTATTGGCCAGCGACGGACAATACTTTCACTGATGTATTTATTTTCATTCTTTTTTTAAATAAAGACTCTTTTTTCGAAAATAACAGCAAGAACTTTTTCACACACCTTATATGTTAGATAATATTGAAAATAGCAATAAATAATAAAAGAGTATAATAAAATAAAATAGGACAGGTCAGAGTTAATTTCCTCACAAGAGCACTTCACAGCTGGAGGTACACAAGCTGCAATCCTTTTGATTTTTAAAACAAACAAAGTAACACAACAGATGTTTAGAGGTACACTTTTATCCTATATATGGGGAATTGATAAAACAGAACTGATGCGAGCCTGGAAGGAATGATGGTGTAAAAAAGTTCCTAATAAAAATTGGTATAGTCCCGTGCAAACCACAAGTATAAAAGCATGGAAAATGAAATGATGCCAGGCTCAACTGTAAGCCTTCTTGATGTCAAAAAATATGAAAATGAGATGTTCATGTCTCAAACTTTTTGAATGAAAGCTTTTCAAATAGATGTCTCAAGGTGTATGAAATTGTCTGTTGTGCCACTGCCTCCTATATTAATACTGCCTGCCCAATCGAGAAAAACCTTGAAAATTGAAGTATTTCATGCTGTAGAGAATTTTATATAAATAACTCCAAATTATTATAAATTACAATATTATGTGAAAAAACTCTATTAGATGAAAATGCTTGGCAAAAAGAACGTCAGCATAGAATCACAGGAAGCAGGTGCTATAGTATTTTTACCTACAAAAAAAATGATTGGATATCAAAATCAAATCTATATTTTTGGCCAAAGGCTTTCTCAAATAAGCATACAAGGCATGGACTAAAATATGAAAATTCTGCATGGCTTATAAACAATATAAGAATTGTGACATTGTAAAATGTGGCTTATTGATTTCTGAAGTAAATCCATGGCTAGGCATATCACCTGATGGAATAGTATTGAATGGTGATATTCCAGAAAGATTAATTGAAACATTTTATTTCAATTAATCCCTCAAATGGAGAACAATTAACTATAACAGATTTGTTGCCAACATGCGATTATTTAATTCTTAAGGATGGTCATTATTGTTTGAAAAAGAAGCATATGTATTATGGACAGATTACCTTGGGGATGGCAGTGTTGAATGTCAGCAAGTGTGATTTTGTGGTATTCAGTAGTAAATTGTTTTATAGAAACAATTGAACTGGATACCGAATTTTGTTGGACTTTAATTTCTACATTAGGTTTCGGCCCACATGAAATTGTGGCCAGCATTCAAGGTAGTTTCACCCTCGATTACACAACTTTTACTGTATATTTCGGTTGTGTTTAAAAAATTAAAAATATCTGACAAAGTTATTGCCATCGCTATCATATATTCTTTTCAGCCCAATCAAATGATGAGTTATTTTTTGTACAAAAAAGAGAAGCGAAAGAGCTAGCGATCTGTACATACGCTTAAGCTTCCCCTTTTGTTGTTCACCTTTTAGCCAGCCATTGCGCCTGCACGAAGCGCCCTCTATAGTTGGTGGCGGATTTCAACAGCTGTTTTTGTTGCTATATGCACACTTGATTATTATAGTTGAGACAGATGGAAAACTTCACTTGTTCGAAAGTGCTGCCACTATTGGCAGTACTGGCGTTACTGGTACTCATTTCACTTTTGATGTAGATAGTGGAAGGTCGGTTATTATTGTTTCTACGAATCTTATGGCAGTTTTATTACAAAAAGCTTTTATAATTAAAACTTTCAATAGATTAAAACATCATTTTATTAATAGTTGAGTTCATTTCAAGTACTCTCCAGAGAGGCGCTTCGTTCGTTTCTTGTATACAATTGAGTCTATGAGTGTCCTATCTGTCTCAACTACTTTGTGCTATATATGCAGTTCTATAAATTATATCAATAATAATGGAAAAAAATAATAGTCTCCCCGATGATTGCGCCTCAAGTATCAATATTTTTACTAATTCAAGTTAGAAATAGGAAAACATTTAAAAATTGATTACATCTTGTTATTTTTAATTATTAAATATAAACAAAATTTATTTTTATTCAAATACAAAATTTCAAATAATTCTTTGAAAGAACTATCATGGTGTATAGATATGATCATTCCACAACTGTTAAGGTCTAGATTTTAATCACTAGGGCGGCAACGTTGTCACATTTACTGTAGAGAGCCTACAACCAGAGAGTGGCCATAGATGATAATTTTTTATTGGACACTTACAGTCACGTGACTTAGGCCACCATCAGTTTTCCAAACAAACTATATTCTGTACTGGATTTGTATGCTTTAACGTTAAGTTTTCCGAGATATATCGTTTATCATCTAACCTTTATCGAAAATTAAGGTAAGTGATCTTATTAAATTGTCAATTGAACATATGAAAAGAAGAACGATTTTAAATTTAAATCTATAAAAGCAAATTATGAAATACTATTAAGTAATATAATTATGATAATTTATTGTACATAAACTATTACAAAATTTATTTTATAATGAAATTATTCGTTATTTCTACATTAATATACATATTTTTACACCTTTAATTAATGTCTTCCATGCTGCAGTAATATGTTAGTGCCTTTTATATTTATAATTTTTTCGACTAAATTTTACTCAGATGTGTTTCCTTCTCTTTTACAAATTCTTTTATATCCGTATAATCTATAATTTTAGTATTTTTCCATAATATATTAATGTTTCTATCATATGTAGATTTAGGGGAACTTGCCTAAATCGTACCCCCTAAGAAAACATGCTTAGTACATGAAGAATAAAAAAGAAAATGAAATAAAATTAGTGGTAATCAACTCTTTATTAATAGAATCAACAGTTTTATAAACTCAAAGAGCAAAAAATAATCAACTTCTATTAATAAAAGCGATTTTTATTTTATATGGAAAAAGTACGATTTAGGATTAATGTCTCTAAATCGTACCATATTTATCCTAATTCGTACTTTGAGATTTTACAATTGCAATCGTACTTAGGTATAATTTTTATATGGAAAATCTATTCCCATACAAAGCTCGTGTACCCATATTTTTCACTGTGTTCATTGTATCATACCAGGGCCGGCTCAACATATGATCGAGGGAGCTCCTGTTCAGAGCGCCGATATATAAAGGGCGTAAACGGCGCTGGCGCATTTTATGTTTTGTAATTATTATTATTGTTGTTGTCGAAATACACAATTATTTTTTACACATAATTTAAACGTTATGTGTAAAAAATTGTGTAAAAAATACCGCCGTATACGTATTTCGTTCGCTTCGTGGACCAAGAGGTGGCAGTTCGAGTCCGTACCCGAGTGGCAGGCAATGATTAAGCCGAGATTATTCTCGCAGACGTGAAGTACCTGTAGTATCCTCGTAGGTGAAGCAGGGGAGCAGCCTTTTGGCCTGTCTCAGAATACGAAATGAGCCACGCCGCCATCCGGCCGACTGACGTACTGTATACAGTAACATGCTTTAAATATCCCTTTAACAATCTGAAAATATCATAAATATTAAAAAACTAAGAAAAGTAATTTGTAACTTTAACTTTTGTTCTTCAGTGTATTTTTTACATTGCCTCAAGTTTTGTTTGTGGACTATGCTAAGACCTGTCTCGTCCATATTGTATATTTGATTTACTATGAATTTTTTTTTGTCAATAATACCTTCATATTTATCCAAAAAAATCCATAACAGTTTTAGAATAAACTTAACCTGGTACGATTTAAGCTTAATATGGTGGTACGAAATAGGCACATAGACATTTGAATTCAAATTTACGGCGCTAGCCTATAAGGCACTGACCGTTGATGTAAAAACGAGAAATAAATTTGAAAATAGACATAGTTTCATACAGAAATTTGTTTCACTGATTCTCGCGAATAGTAATTGTATAAAATCTTTAAGAATCAAGCAAAAATTTTTATGAAAAGTAACCAGAAAACTTATTTTTTTATATTTTTTCATGGAGTGACCGCACATGTCCTGGTTTGTTTACGAGTGCATGGCTGATTGTTGTTTACACTTTCTACCGCTAGAAATGCCTGTAAGTGTCTTAGCTTAGGAGAAACAGCGGGAGTACGATTTAGGCAGGGGTACGAATTAGGCAAGTTTCCCCTACTAAGTGCTGTTGAAGTTTTAGTGAAATGGATATCTCTTTTAGGCTTCTCTACTCTATCTCTCAATATATAATGAACAAGTCTGAAAACCTGTCAGAAACCTGTCATTATCGATAAAGAAGATTTTATATATTTCTCTTTTTTTCTTCCATTGGTATGTATTCTATAAATAGCATATACAGTACTAGAAAATTTTATATATTCTTATTTCTAGTAGTCAATATTCTAATTTTGAAGTCTTTTTCAATCCTTCATTTTGCTCTTTTCAGAATATCGTGAGGGAGGAGATTTTTACAAATGCTTATACAAATTCTGCTCCATGTTGTCTGTTGATTTTGGTTAACATAAAACTTATTTTTAACTCGTTGAATAAATACTTAAGATCATCTTAGTTGAGTATCCATGCTAATTAATTATTTATTAAGATAATTAATTAGTATTATATTAGTAATAATATACATTAATACTTCTTGTAAATCTGCAAAATGCGAACTCAATTTATAAGCATGTGATTCTAATGATTTAACAGCGATCTTTTTGTGTGTTTCATGGTCTAAAAATTTTTGATGTATACTTATATACAGTATATTGCAAATTTTTAGCCGCAAGAAACTCTATATAAAAAGTACTGTATATAAAGAAAAATTAAAGTATTAAATAATGTTTGTTTTAGACTAATTATTTCTCTTAAAAAGCACAAATAAATGCTATGAATGAAAAAATTATTGTGCAAAAATTATAAAAAGATAATGATCCATCATGAAATTCAATAATTTTCAAATTATTAATTGCAATCAAAATCTCAATAATTATTAAGATTTTCTTTTTTGATTCTTTCATACTTATATTTATCCAACGATGAAAAAAGTGAATTTAAATATTTCTCTGATAAGAGAATAGCATTCTATGTATGAAAACAAAATAAATACAAACTTAAAAAATTATTATAACAGATTCATGTTTATAATCTAACAAAAAATATTATAATTCAAATCGACAGGCCTAATACAGGGTCCGGCAAAAAGATCTGAGGGTTTTTAATTAAAAATAACGCACTTATTACCATTAAAAGGACCTTCATAATAAAAAATTAATTCTTGAGATCTTACAGCAGGATCATAATGTTGTATATAACCTTTTATTGACCCTTATTATTTTTATTTACATAACGATTTTTGTTTTTTTTTTTTGTGGAAAGTATTTCTCAATTGGGCCATTATTTTATTCATATACCATATTTGTAAAAGAAAATCACAAATATCAATATGTCAGAATCTTTCATGATTTTAGGCAAATTTATATTTAATGCATGCTGCCATTACTCATCAAGAATGCTTATGATGTATCAGACACTTGTCATACTAACCTTTACATTATTACGGCGCCCTAAAGTTAAATTCGTGCTTAAGTACTTTCAATTTTTATACGCCCCACTTCATCCTGAAGATTGTTTATCCGGCCCTCGGCAGAAAATAATTGCCCACACCTGCTGTAGATGGTATATTTTATTGCATTGTGGCACGTAAAGTAAAATGTTATCTTATATTTTATTTTTTGGTATTAATAGTGTAATTATACTCTTGTTTATTGTTTTATTGTAATCTTTGTCAAAAAATAAAATTTTATTCACTCCATTTTGTTTTTGTTATTTTTTCATAACATTTTTTTGCATAAAATACATGTAATAATGTTTTTTACTAATTCACCCTCGATGGCCTTTAAATTTATTTTCCTCCTTCCTCGAAACATTAAACGATTAGGAAAATGCAAAATTTGGAGTATTTTGAGAACTTCATTCGAAAATATCGAAAACGTGTATTTATAAAAAATTATAATAAAATAACTGTTTAATACTCCATATTGGAGTACTACATCCTTTTTATTAACTATTAGGATCTGTTCATCACATTTATTAAAATAAAATTTTTTATTAACTATTAGGATCTGTTCATCACATTTTTTAAAATAAATGGGCTATCAAAGTAAAGTCAATTTACAATAGAGTTGAATATACCTTTGCGAAAATAGCCAACCTAAACATCGCCAGCCTATCAGTCGCACGTCCTCGCTTTTCTAACTTTTTTTTTGTCAACACGTGACGCCACACACCATTCTGAAAGAATACTATGGCGGGGCGAAACAAGCCCTTCCACAGGCTACGCACCCCTGCGGAGGGGTCAGCCGGATTGTGGAGGACGGGGATCGATGGTACCTCTGCGGAGGGGTCAGCCGGATTGTGGAGGACGGGGATCGACGGGTCGGGCCCGGACTCCATGATAAATATTTTCAAGGGGTGGGACTCGAGACTCGAACCCGGATCATCCAGAGTGGAAAACCGAAGCGTTTCCACGCGGCCAATCCGGCCGGCAGACAGCGGTTAAAATGCCGCTGCTCCCTCACAAAATATACTCACTCGTAGTGGATAAAATGAATTTGATGGAAAAGGTTGATATATATGCTTTAGTACTGCGAGTAAGAAAACGATGTAGATAAAAAAGATCGTGTCAAAAGAATTTATTTGACAAATTGTTATACATAATATGTTCTGATATCACATACACAAGCACAAATATGATAAATAATATACAAATAAATGATTAAAACAGGAATAATGATGCCTAAACCAATGAGAGAAAGATATTGAAGCGGTGGTTAAACCGTCCATATGCGCGCACCCACGTATTTGTATTTGTTCTATTCTGAAGAGCGGCTATTGCGCCGCCTTGAAAATAGAGCATGTTGCGGTTTTTCGACCGCCCGTCCGTTTGCTCCCATTGAAATCAATGTGATGCATAAAAGCGGCTAAATCCCTGCCTCTGTTAAGCGGTCGAAAAACCGTCCATGCGCGCTAGCCCTAAAAGTGTGATGGATCCTAAAAGTAGCCGCTGCCAAGTATAGAATATCTCAAATGTGATATGGAGGCTTAATTAATATAACAAGATTATCAAAAATGATAATTCTATCTTACTATTATAAAGTTTCTGGAAAACAAAATATACACAAAAAGCCTGGACCGTGTCGTGATTTTATGGATTAAAGTGAAAAATTATAAATTTTACTAATATTCTTCATCTGAGAGAGAATTTTTGTATGAAGTAGGGGAAAGAGAAAGAGGACTAAAATAATGTCATGCGCTTTATTAAAAGAGGTTCGCCATTTTCCATTCAGGTAAAATTGCAAAGTCGCGGATTTGAACGAATAAAATACTATTAATTCTAAACTAAGCCTAACGGTCTAGCTGCATTAATTTGAATATTGACTCGTTTAAAATGGAAAAAAAAACGTTTTTCATATTACTTGCAATATATTCTAGTAATTGTACTCTAAAGCATATTAACTGAATAAAAACAAAAAATAAACGATTAATTAACAATTATGTTACAGATTCAAATAGTTTTCAGTGTATACAAACATAGTCAGTATCCTATGTAACTAGCGCTCCTAACGGTCAACAGCCGAACTGCTCTTTAGCGTGAGATTGGGCAGGCAGTATTAATATAGGAGGCAGTGATTGTGCTCTGAAAAGAATGAAAACCACTCTGGTATGCTGAAATGTGGCCATGTTTCTCCAAATAATATAAAAAACAGTGTGTGCCATACATTCAAGGACTTTACAAAGATAACTAATCAAAGCGATCGGTCAATAATGTGAAGGGTTCTTGGGATTTTTTCCTGGTTTACGGAAAAGGATAACAATAGTTCTAGTTCAAGATGATGGGAATACATGCTCTACTCAGATTTGATTATAAAGAAATAAGAAATTTGAGAGTGAATCAAGTGAAAGATGTCTCAGCATGCTGTAGTGGATGGAGTCCAGGCTGTAGCAGTATTGGCTAAAGTGTGTAAAAAAGTATGAAGCTCAACCATCATACACATCAGATGTAGAGGGCCTGAAATTCAGAGGAGCATTTTTCAACATATAATTTTATAAATAGAAAAGAATAAAGGTAATTGCTGCCTTGAGAAATAGAAAAGAATGCTGAACCAAAAAGATCAGCAATACTCAGATAATTGCTTACAATTGTACTGTTATATTCAAGCATGTAAATTGTTGGGATGTAGTTGTCCCACTGATCTGACAAATCTTGTTCCATATCATCTTGGAATTAATAGAGAATATGATAGTAGAAATATACCTCCTCTAAGAATCCCTTTAACTCTGATATCAAATCTTTCGTAAGTTTGTTTTTGCATGTCTGAGCAATTAGATTTCTTTGAGTGGGGTACCAGCAGAAAATACTCTAAGCCTTCTTCTGTTTCTTGTAAGCCATCTCACAGTTGTGGTTCTACCAAGATTTCTCATCTTGCTGACATTTTATGAGTAGATGTTTATGGATAGATGTTCAGCTGTTTCTATAATGCTTTCTGTGACCATTTCAACTGCTTTATCAATATCTGAAATCTCAACCATGGCTACAGTTATTAAAGCAAGTCCAATTAAAGGTTTTCCAGTTTGCAGATATAATCTTCCATCTGGGTGGGTGGGATAGATGATAATTCCCTGGCTCTAAAACTATTAAAAAGATGGGAAAGTAATTATCTCCAACATGTCCCACTTTAGATCAGGTAAGCAAATCAACAGATCAATAGCAGCGGATGTCCGACTAACTTGTAAGTACATGAAAATGTGTGTGAACTCCAATATTAAAAAGGGCAACATGGTAATCTGATAGTACTTTTTAAATAGTTTTATCACAATGATTATCATTATCACATTCCAATATGTGGTAGTGTCTACTGAAGTGCCTAACAGGAGAAAAGGAATAGGAAGTTGATCAATCAATAATGTAAAGTCCACTTCATCAATCTGCTGATTGGGTGGTAGGTAGCAACCAACCAAAAGATGCACAAGAAACTGCCTGAAGATCAGTTTGCAGGCTAGCTATCAAGAATGGAATGTGATGGGCTACTAAGATTGCAATCCCACCACTGGCACAATCATGGCTGGTATTGTCTTTTCAGTGGATACTACATCTCTTCAGTGAAACTGTGTACTTAGATCCTAGTGGCTAGATTTTGAATGAACAATTATAAAACAAATTGCAGTTTTGTCTCCAGATAGTTATATACTAATGCTCACTACTCTGGTAATAGGAGGCCTGATAACTTTTTTGGGGTTTTAAAAATTTTTGTTAAATTTTTCTTCTATGTGAGGTTTGGACTAACAGGAATATTATGTCAATATCATGGATTGCTTATACCTTGATGGATTGCTTATACACAAGATTCTAGCATAATATATGTTTTTTTTTTTTAATTACCAAAACATTCATAAAGTTTCAATACTTTGAACAGGAGTGACGAAGCATCATAAATGATGCTAACATTATATAACATGTAATATAAGGCAGCATATCTTTAATTTTCAAGTAAAACTGTATCATTATTATTAAATTAAATAAGATATGTTTATTAACTTTTTAAAGATTACAATTTATTTTTTGATTTTATTATAACAAAATTGGTATTCCTAGGCAGGGCCGGATTTACCTATACGCTGACTAGGCCATGTCCTAGGGCCCCACAATTCTAATGGCCCCAAAACTGTCAATCAGTTTTTCAACTTTTATAAACTTTTAATAAGAAAAAATGGGTTTTTATTAAAGTGCTAGATAGAAAGTAAAATTTTAAAGGTTCCTTATAAGGAGCCTTTAAAATTAACATAGCTGATTTGAATTTTTAGGGGTCCCAAAGCCTTGTTCGTCCTAGGCCCCCAAAAATGCAAATCCAGCTCTGTTCCTAGACAATTGTCTAAGTTTGCCTAATTATAGAATCTGCATTGTATGTAAGTCAACTTTAAAGCAGTTTTGCTATCTGAAGCAAATGAGTATGAATAAGAGGATGATTATGGAGAAAACTGGTAGAATGTATAAAGATATGTAGGATCAGTTTATCAATGGTGTTTTATCTTCGAGTATTTCCTATCCTGTATATGCATGATACAACATTCAATCTGATTCTTCAAATTATTAAAAATAATAATCAATTAAAATATGAGTTACTATTTTTAAAATAATGCTGTAAACTTTAAAACTAAAATCTGTGTAATTATATCTTAATTGAAAATTGTAGTACTTTTTTATATTCATACAAAACATAACATGAATTTTAAATTAAAAAATATACAGTATTTATTAAAATTTATAAATATTAAAACAAATGATACCCATTTTATATACCTGTAGGAGAAAAAAAGCAAGTACTGTCAGCATCACTCTGTTGATTTTGTTCTGGGATTCTTGGTATGCCTTCATTTATATGGTAAGCTAAAAATAAATAATTTAATATTGAAAATTTCTGTATAAATTATATATTTAAAAAATTCTAAATTATCTGACTAGAGTTTACTTATCAGCCACAAAATCATAATTTCCATAAATAATTTTCAAAATTCATTATTATAATTTAGTTTATCGCTAATACTATATTAGCAATAAACTAGTATAAGGATATTTTAAATATAAATAGATATCAAGATAAATATTATTATTAATAAAGTGTATGCTATAACCGACATTTATCATCAATAGAAAATACAATACATGATGATTATTTTATGGCATATCAAGCATACTAGATTTAGTGGCAATTGCAAAATACTGAATAATTTTTAATTTCAATGAAATTTTCTTTGCATATTTTGATTTGGTTTCCCATTTTTTTTAATTTGTTATTTAAATAATTCTTCTCAATAATGAAATGACAAAAAATGTATTTTAAAATTAAATTTTTTTGACACTTTCTTTTTCTAGTACTTAGGTAAGTGCTAGAAAAAGAAATTGTATCATTTAAAGGTAGTATAATTACAGACATTAATTTTTGACACTAGAAAATATATGTCTATAAAATACTATTAAGATTCGAAATATGCTGCTCCATATTTAAACAAATATCGAAAATGAGCGCAAAGAGCAGGATAATCAAGAAATAAAAATTGTAGATTTTTCTTTAACTTAAAATAAATTTATTGTAGTGCTTTTGACTCTGTGGGTCCTCTTCAGCAAATCATAAAAAGTAATACACTCAAACCTGTTTTTATGTAGTCCTTTTTTGTGCGGTTTTTTTTTGTGTGATTTTTTTGTGCGACGTATAAAAAAAAAATTCCATCAAATGCATATTATGAATAAAAATTAATATGGCATATAAAAAAAATTCCATCAAATGCATATTATGAATAAAAATTAATTAAAAAATGTAATTTAAAAAGAAAACAACAGAAGGATGTCAAAATAACATGTAAATTAAAAAGAATCCAACACATGACCCACCCAATATTACTATACTTGTACATATTGCACCATCTAGTAATAGTAGTTAATAACTGTCCTGTGATTAGCATACATAGCTCTTGACCGAAAAATGTTCGGATGTGTAAATTCAATTTTTCCTTTTTGGAAAACCAATTTCTAGCTACATCGTGAGGTTTTTCAGGTTTTGAATTACATATTTTCTATATGGGACTTTTTTATGCAGTCCCTATTTACTGCAGAAAAAAATTTCTTTTAAATGTGTTGCAAACGATATATTTTTATAGCTGATTATGAAGTTTCAGGATATTTTTTTTATGCAATTTCTTTTATGTGGTACCTATCCCCTGCACAAAAACAGGTTTGAGTGTATAAATGTTAGAACATAATTTTAGAATACATTTTAAAAATGAATAAATTCAAATAATAACCATTGCAAAATATTAACTGTTAAAAATTTATATGCAAACCAGAAGTTTTTAAAATAAATTATATCTATAAAATAAATTAAATTAAAAACAATAATTAATTTTATATGAAATAAATAACTTATAGGACCAATTGATGCATTCAACTGTTAGGACTAAATCAGTTCTTCCATTAAGACCAATTGATGCATTAACTGTTAGGACTAAATCAGTTCTCCCATATCACATTGTTACACCAGGCCCATGCGGAGCTTATTAAATTTGGTTCTACAATGTTTATGGTATTATTTTCTGCATTTTTATTCTTAAAAATTTTGAAAGCCTCCGCAAACTGTGTCCTTATTGGGTCTTGTGTCGCTCCATATGGCATGGGCATCAAAGTTTAAAATCCTTTGTGCAAGCGCAGTACACTCTGTTATCCTTTATCCACATCTGCTTTATGTTCCTTAATTCTTTTTTGTATCAATCTAGCAGTACACCCAATATATACTTCATTCCTGCCTGTGTCATTGTTTTTATAGAAACTTGAAATATTCCTGATTTTTTTAATTGTTATCGATGATCCTTATCATTTCTTAATGCATTAAATAATGTATTGTTTCTTCTGAAAGTTATTTTCTTTTTTGTCGCTTTTTCGATTTTTGTAAATTTTAAAAATATCAGATTGACTTCAATTGGATAAGGGATCCCATCAAAATCTAGACTGCATTCCTTATGTTCCTTTATCGTTATCTTGCTTTTCTTCTGAATCTCCTTCTATATTTTTATTATGGTGCTTCATTTATATCCATGAATCTCTGACTGGTTAATAATCTAGTTTAACTCTTCATCAATATTTTCTCTAGTGCTACAATATATAGCTATTCTTCTCAATAAGGCTTTATACGTGGCAATTTTTATGCGCTAGGGGTCTTTAGATGATTTTTCTATAAATAGCGGCACATAGGTATCTTTTCTGTAGATCTTACTGGTTAGTTTGGTATTCGCCCCTAATTATTTTTATGTCCAAATAATTTATTTCCATACTATTCTGTCTAGCCTTTTTAAGCACTAATCCCAAAGTTTTATCATCAAACAATTGTTCTAAATCCTGTTGATTCACAGAGCTCTCTTTTATAATTTTATATCATTTATGTATCTTCTATATAGTCTAACAGTTGGTAATAATCCTGGTAGAACTTGCATCTCTTTCTTTCTCACTATCAATTTTGCTAAAATTCCTGCTAACGGACTTCCAATCAGAACCCCTATATTTTGTTAGTAATACTTCAAAGTCAAAAAATTCTAACAAATACCAATAATAGATAATTAACTAACCTAACGGTTCTAACGACACTGCAAATCCCAAGTTCGGCCTGAGTTCAGGTCTTTCACTACATTCTAAATTAAACATAATTAAATCCAAACAAATCTAGCTAACTTTAATGTTTAACTGGCAAAAACAAAACAACAGGAAACTTACAACTAGAAGTAACGAATAAGTGTTAGCTCGAAAACAACAAATAATATTAGAAACTTATACTAATAAATTGAATAAATTCTCAAAACAAGTTAAATTAACAAAAAAATAAATTTATTGGACGAATTTTATTGCAATTGCCACAATTTAAATTCTGGATCATCAACAAAATTCACTCGAAATTTCAAACTTTTACTATAAAATGTATTCAACATATTGTAAAAAAATTTACTTGCAATATATGCGATACCGAGATATCCACAACACTTACAAAAGTGTTAATTAATGCTTTATTAAAGCAACAATCAATTAATCAACAAAACTTATTTAATCCAACTCAAATCTCAAAAATCCGATTATTCATAAGAAATATCTTAAATACTAACTAATTCTAGTACCTCCACCACCGATACAAACTTCAAAAGCATTTGTAGACCTTTACAAGAATTCAAATGTCACTCAACCAACTTCACTTTAGAACCAACACCTCACTGTGTTGTTGGTTGCTTCTGTTTTTATACCAAGTGACTTACAATCCTGTACTTTGCTCATTTGCGTAAGTTCGCATAACAATATCAAATTTATTAGCTTACAGAGTAATCAATTCATTTCATCCTCTTTACAATTTAATTATATACCAAGAGAAACATCAATACGAAATCATTCTTATATTCTCATATCGGATCAGTGGTAGAACTTATTCAGATTAGATGACGTCACTAACCGAGAAAGCTCGTCTGGAAGACGGATATCTATCCGTAACAAGTGATTGCTAAATACCAGATATAGAATGTGAAAGTAAGTCAACTCTTAAACTAAAATATAATACATTAGATAATATTGAAAATAATGATAAATAATAAAAGAGCATAATAAAATAAAACAGAACAGGTCAGAGTTAATTTCTTCACAATACTTACCGCCAAATTCGAAATATGAATTATGTAATAAAAGATTACATAAATCCCTTAAAGTGTCGAGATCAGTTTCATCCTCTGATAAGTATTCAAGAAGCATCCTGTATAGTTTTAAGAATGCTGGTTCCAATTCGATATTTGGATACAGAGATTCAAAATCATATATTTCCATAATTTCTTCTGGAAACAGTCCAACTTCATATAATGCATTTATAAATTCTTTTGATGAATTTAGTGCCCATTTATAGTTTTTCATATGGGCCCTACGCCATTTTATTAGTTCTTTTTCTAAGCATAAGGTTGGTGTATCCCTTCTTTTGATAACAGGGCATATGCTAATAGGCTGTTTATGGGTTTTTATAAATGCAGAAAGCCTAGGAGATTTCAGTGAAATTATTTTGGCTTTCTTGAGAAATTTTGGGCATTTTTTTGCTCTTAAAATCCTATCAACTTGCTGTGATAATTTTTCTGTGGGATCATCCTTAATTAGTTTGCATCATGATGTTACAATATAATCATTTATGAAGTTTACATATGTTTCATTCTTTAAGAGGATGATTGCCTTTGATTTATCATCTCTAGCACATGTAATGGCATTGTCAGTAAACCATTAGGTTGATCTTTTTACTTTCATGTAAAAGTTATCTTCATGTCTAAGCTTTCTTTTCTGTTTCTGGAGGTCCTTTGCTATTGACCATCTAATTTCTTCAGCCTTTGCAGTTTCGCATGTTGTTAAGAACAGTTCTATTTCTGTAGCAATGTTCTCCCATGTTAATGGTTTCAAAATTAGTTTGTTAGAGCCATAAGATAATACTTCTTTAATGTATTGCAGAAACTGAATATCATCTAGAATCTTTATAGTTTTATCTTGCCTTTTTATCTTTTTCTTGAGCTGGTGCTGGAATATCCATTTTAATTTTTTAATATAGTTCTTCCTAATACTTTCTCTATAGTGTTCCAATTCTTCTACTAAGCTACAATCTCCATCTTCTGATTGTCCTTGTTGTTTTCATTCATGATTAGGTGTTGGTACATTGTTTTATGTCTGAATAAATCTCTTCTCACATTTGTGATGGCTACAGATAAACAGTTTCTTTTTTTTCTATACAAAAAGGTCATGATTTTACTGGAAGATTTATTCTATGTATAGGCATGGGGAATACTTCATTCAGTCTACATTGCTTTAGAAAAATAAGCTTCTCATCATACTTAATCATCTTCTGATTCATCCTTATTTTTATTAGAGCTGGCTCAGCTTGTTGAATGCTATTAAGATTCGAAACATGCTGCTCCATATTTAAACAAATATCAAAAATGAGCAGAAAGAGCAGGATAATCAAGAAATAAAAAATTGCAGATTTTTCTTTAACTTAAAATAAGTTTATTGTAGTGTTTTCAACCCTCTGGGTCCTCTTCAGCAAATTATAAAAAGTAATATAAACGTTAGAACATAGTTTTAGAATACATTTTAAAAAATGAATAAATTCGAACAATAACAAATCGCAAAATATTAACTGTTAAAAGTTCATACGCAAATGTTTATATTGTTTTTTATGATTTGCTGAAGAGGATCGAGAAAATTGAAAGCACTACAATAAATTTATTTTAAGTTAAAGAAAAATTTACGGTTTTTATTTCTCAATTATCCTGCTCTTTGCGTTCATTTTCGATATTTGTTTATAAAAACTGTATTATAAAAACATCATTTAGAAATTAGTTTAGAAATATTTCAGAAAAATATTTATCTTCCTTAAATCTACAAAAAATATTTTTTATTTATATTTTCTGTTATTATAATTTTAATATATTTATTAAAAAAGTTTTTTTAAATATTTAATAGCAAATAGAAAATGGGGAATAACATTCCTTATTAATAATGGCATTCTTCATATTAAATTGATAAGCTGTTACATAAATCAATTTATATAATTTGTGTGTTTATTGCTATTAACTAGAAAGTCAAAAACAAAAAAAATTAAATCAAAACTAATTTATGCCAAACTAATGCTACTTTGATATTTATAAATAAAATTTAATAAATTGAAATGAATTTTAGCATCATCTTGGAATTAAAAAATAAACCAATAATTAAGAGTGGCACCATCTATGAATTAATACTTGAAGTAGAATATTTGATTAATTTATCTGAAGAAAATTTGTCTCAGGCTGGGATCAAATTGGAGATCTTCAGGCTAACATCCTGATATCTTAGGCATTAAACCACCAAGCTTCATTCTTCAAACAGTAATTATAATAAATTTTCGAATTTGGAAATTATAAAGGTCAGAATCAGAGTTAATAGAAATATTCCTGAATGAGCCTCTCATCAAGCCACAGACTGACAATGGCATTAGCCAAGCAACATTCGAAATTTTCCAGTGCACAGTCATAATTACAAGGTCCATTCAATGAATAACTGGAAAAGTTCTATAAAAAATACAAAACTTCGACAAAGTTTGTGCTTCTTTGTTATTTTTTGGTGGTATCCTAGAACTATTATCAGATAAGCCTGGCATGCCTGCCTCATGAATGGGATGCTGGGAATCAGTGAACATGACTTTACCAGCATTTCTTTCAGTTTGCACCTTTTTGGGTTTTGGAGATGAAGAATGTCACCACTCCATTGAAGCCCGCTTTCATTCAGGTTCATAAAAATGCACCCAACTTTCATCTCCCGTTACAATACGGTGAAGAAATGCCTCCCCTTCAGCCTCGTACTGTCACAAAAGCTCCCTGTACATATCCGTGCGCCTTTCTTTCATTTCTGGTGTCAAATGTTTTGGAACCCACCTCACACACACTTTCTTGAACAGCATACGTCATAAACAATAGGTGGACTGATCCGACACTAATCTTCATCTTTGCTACAATATCACTCACCGTAATATGCCTGTTTTCCCGTATCAACTCACCAACTCTCACAATGTTGTTCTCCGTGGCTGCACAGACAGAGCATCCTGGGCATAGCGAATTTTCAACACTTGTTACACCCCATTTGAACTTATCTGCCCACTCGTACACTTGTGTTCGACTCAAACAACTTTCACCATATTGAACTGCCTAATGATACTCCGCTGCTCCACGTTGGTGCAAACCTGCAAGGGTGCCGCCATTTTGTTTCACTGATCAGCATCCCATTTGCAAGGCAGGCATGCCAGGCCCATCTGATAATAGTTCTAGGACACCACCAAAAAATAACAAAGAAGCACAAACTTTGTCGAAGTTTTGTATTTTTTATACAACTTTTCCGGTTATTTATTGAATGGATCTTGTACAAAATAAATCTACAATACAAACATCAAGGGAATTATAATTCAAATAAATCCAAACAACTTGCCAAATTTAAGTCCTGGGCATGATGAATCTTCAACACTTGTTACACCCCATTTGAATTTATCTGCCCCTTCGTACACTTGTGTTCGACTCAAACAACTTTCACCATATTGCACTGCCTAATGACATTCCACTGTTCCACATTGGTGCAAACCTGCAAGGGTGCCACCATCTTATTTCACTGATTCCCAGTATCCCGTTTGCGAGGCAGGCTTGCCAGGCCCATCTGATAATAGTTCTAGGACACCACCAAAAAATAACAAAGAAGCACAAACTTTGAAGTTTTGTATTTTTTATACAACTTTTCCAGTTATTTATTGAATGGACCTTGTATATCTAAAAAATTTAATTTGTTAATTTTTAAATTTTTTATAATTCAGATTTACTCAGATTCTTTAGGCATTGTTGAGATTGTATTTATTTGCATTTCTTTTGACATAGCATTCATGATGAACAATAGCAAATATATTATGATCATATGTACAGTTGGTTCCAAAAAGGTGTTTAATGCTTTGCAGGAGCTGAGCTTATAGGAAGTTGATCGTTTATAAGGTCTGTCAATTTGAACCTACATCATGGGAGCTAAAAATGGACATGTCTGTTCTGACTAAGAATGATGATGAAGTATACAACTGAGATGGGTTGATTAGGGTTGTCACTTCTCCGGGTTTCAGCGAATTGTATCCAGGCACTGGGTTTAAGTATTATTTCTTCAGGTTGTATAGTAGAACCCCACATAATTATAAAAATAAATAATTTTGTATATTAGAAAATCAGAACTTATATGCAAAGCATGTAAAGAACTGAAGAGGTCTGTGTTGCGTATCTCATGCATGGAATAGCTGGCGCGGTCGGTGATCCAATGTCACAACTGGTATACGCACAGTACTGGCTACATGTTACATAGTTGTCCCCACTCTTTGCTTTGGCCGTGCTTGCGTGTGGCTTTTGTGTCTGGTCAGTCAGGAGCGGTCTAATTTATAGGCTATAAGTAATGCATATGTGGAAATAATTTTTTTTGATTATGGGAAATACTTGGAACAACAATGGTAACAGGATGCAGTTTGAGCTAATAAAGATAGAATTATGCATAAAACTTAATTTCGATATGAGCTATCGAGAATTTTATGAATTCATAAAAAAATCAAAAAACACCAATTTTGTAAAGGCTGCAATGTCGGACAAGAAATATACATGGAAAAGTCTACATAAATAAACAAATTATTTATTATATGTTAATTGATATAGACTGCATATTTTTCTTTTTGCTTATCTGCTATTATTTTATACATAAAAATATATAAAATGTTAAGGTATTTTTATTAATATATATGTAATGTGGATAGTAACTACTCTGTGATCATTAGAATTGTGTTTAATTTGGTCAATAATTTGTAGGAATTTTGGAATGTGATTTTTTATTAATAATAATTTATATAAATAAAAAAGTTAAACATATGTGTATATATGTTGTTATTTACTATTTCACTGCATACACTTCTAATTCATTCAATTAACTATTTAGCACACATTGCAGCTTTAGAATAAAAACTCTTTTTTAATCAGTTTTCGTAAAATACAAACGTTTTCGACGTTCTAACGCCATCGTCAGGTATTTTATCTTACAATAAAATAGAATGTTGCTACATCTTAGAACATCGCTACGGAATTCTGTTTTTTTCGAACAAAAACATTTAAAATTCAAACATCTCTTTTCTAGTACAAATTTAAACTTACAAATATAAAAATAATTATAATTTAACTATAGTAGAACACAAAAAAATATAATAGAATTATAATCTAAACTAAATCATAAAATAAACTAAAACATCGTAATTTCTTCGTTTAGAGAGCTGTTATACATGCGAGTTTCTTCTCCATTTGGTAGCAGGGTGATCAAAAATTTTTTATTTTATTTTTTCCTACAATTGGTCTTGCAACAACCGGAGTTTTATGTAACTTGGGGAATCCGAACAGACAGGGACAGGCTGGCGTCTGGACAATTGTGTTTCTAAGGAACTTTGGGAGCCTAGGGTCCCTATTTAATTTAACATCTACCGTCCAAATCTAGTATGGAAATAATCAGGAGCGTCTGCCACCTATTATGTCACGATAATGATAGAACATGCCTGTTTCGAGTTGTATAGATTTATGTTAAAACATCTACCGTCCAAATCTAGTATGGAAATAATCAGGAGCGTCTGCCACCTATTATGTCACGAGTCGTACTTCACCTTCCGAGGGAAGTTCTATATACAGAAGAGGGGGGTTCTGATCGGTAGCCCGCTAGCAGGAGTACTAGTGAAACTCGTTCTAAGAAAGAAAGGAGGCGCTACCGTTACTACTACCTAAAATCAAGCTATATAGACGCTACATTGATGATGTTGTTCTAAGAAAGAAGGAAGAGGAAGCGCTATTGTTACTACTACCTAAAATCAAGCTATATAGACGCTACATTGATGATGTGTTCGTCTCCCACGAGAGCACGGTGGGAGACAACTTTATTGAAGACCTCTTTACGGACCCTACCTTAGGGATTAGATTAAAACTGGAAAGGAAAAGCAAATTAGCGATGAATTACTCAGACATTAAAGTTTCGATTATGGGAGAGGAATACCGCACGGAAGTCTACAGGAAACCAACGTACACATCCAACGTACACACCGTTCCAGATCCCCAATTGGTCGCAGGACCCTTGGCCATATAAAACTGCCTCTTTCCTGAAATTAATCAAAATTTCAAATTATTAAAATTTTAATTATAAGTATCAAGAGTTTGTTTGGCATGAATTAAAGTTCAATTGGATTATTAATCTTGATATTTAGTTTGTATTTGCAAAAAAAATTAATGGTCTCTTTAAATAAATAGAATCTATAGAGGGCATTGTGACTTATCATGGATACCATCCAATTCAATTTGTTGCAATAAAGAGAAATTTATAACTACTGTATTTTATTTTTTTAAACAAGGAGAGGACACAGCTGACTACCCACCAATTTTGATGAAACTGAACTGATATAATCTAGAACAAAAAATATCGAATACGTTGCCTGAGGCGTTTGTGCCAATGCACCTTATAAATAAAAATATTAGCGTTTAAAAGGCGTTTGTGCCAATACGCCTTATAAATAAAAATATTAGAGTTTAAAATTTAATTTGTGCCAATGCGCCTTATAAATAAAAATATTAGTGTTTAAAATTTAGGTTCGGCGAGCTTAAGAAATAAGAAAGAGAATGTATAGAAAGTAAGAAATAGAATGTATAAGAAGAGCATTATGTATGTTTTATGTTAAAAATATGAAATATTAAACAATACATTCTGTATATCCGATTTTTATGTCATTAGGAATATAATATAATAACTACATTTCAATACATTATTTTTTTATTACTTTTTTCTTTTATTTTAAAAAATAAAAAATAATTAAATTTACATAATTAAAACAAATTTTTATTTTATTTGATTTTTTTAATAATATTTAATGTATTGAAATGTAGTTGTTATATTATATTCCTAATAAGATGACATAAAAGTACATCATGCTTCATACTTTGGTTTGAAATAACTTCAAAACAAATAATGCACTGAGGTAGAGGTTCACTTCCTTCTTCCATCATTGTGAATCCATATTTAATGTATTCTTCATCTTGTTTTCTAATCATCGGGTATACAAAATGTATTGTTTAATATTTTGTATTTTTAACATAAAACATACATAATGCTCTTCTTATACATTCTCTTTCTTATTTTTCTTAAACTCGCTGAACCTAAATTTTAAACGCTAATATTTTTATTTATAAGGCGCATTGGCTTCTTAAGATCACCGAAACCTAAATTTTAAATGCTAATATTTTTATTTATAAGGCGCATTGGCACAAACGCTTGGACACGTTTTCAATATTTTTTGTTCTAGATTACATCAGTTCAGTTTCATCAAAATTGGTGGGTAGTCAGCTGTGTCCTCTCCTTGTAAATACAAAATCTTCATTGAAAAGTTAAATAATCATTATATCATCTTTTTAAAAGTATAAATTTTTAATTCCCATTATGTTAAAGATTCATCTGCAATTTTTTGAGATGTTTTCTGTTTGAATTACAGTTAACAAAATTGAACAGTCATATAGAAACCACTAGCTTTATTTGTATATCAGAAAGCATAAAGCACTACTAGCAAGGAATATATTTATTGCCATAAAACGTTTTCGGACCCTTTCCTGGTCCCTTAAGAATATAATTTAGAACAATTGTTCTAAATTATTCTTATATTCTTAATGTGATGAAAGCTGTATACTGAAGAGGGACCAGGAAAGGGTCCGAAAACGTTTTATGGCATTAAATATCTACCTTGCTAGTAGTGCTTTATGCTTTCTGATATGTTAACAAAATTGTAAGAGAACATGAATCTGGCAAAAAGATTTATGTTTCCTTACAAATTTATATATAGTGGCTTAGATTTTGACATTATTATTATTATTATTATGTCAATGTGAGCACGAAATAACTCCGGAGAAAAAGTGCTATGTCGGACAAGAGTCAAGACATATTTACTTGAGATGTTTTAGTTGTATATTAACTGACTGTCTGTGTTGCTGAGAAACTTTCTTACTATGTTGCATGTATTGAGTAGTGATACCTTTTGTAGTGTTATATATGTCTTGGGGTGTAAATCTAATGTTCTGAGGCTTTTGTGTAGTGTGTGGGGAATTACTCCTGTTGAGGATAGAATGATGGGTACTGTTAAAACCTTTTGCATTCCCCAAAGACACTTAATTTCTTGTGAGAGTTCTGTGTATTTGCTAATTTTTTGGGTGAATGCATCCTGGATGTTGTGTGTGTTGGGTATAGAGATGTCTATAATGTAGGTAACTTTGTTTTGTCGGTATTTTTCGTTGCAACATTAACTGCAATAATCGAGGTATTCCTGTATTTAAAAATCAAGTCTAATTGTTTTATAATGCTTTGGATGAAAATAATAAAAATATACAACAAATGAAAGATATAACTATGTTTATTAAATTAAATAGACGTAATATGCAAATATGTAAGTGTTGAAGTCTGTTATACTTTGTCCTTTTACTGAACTTTCAGAACAACATGGTGGAATGTAAACTAAATTTGACTATCCAACACAAATATAAACTCTTATTAGAAAAATTAGACCAAAGTATGCATAGTAACACAAAATTCATTTTGACCGTGTTTACGTGTGGCTTTTGTGTCTGGTCAGTCAGGACAGGTCTAATTTCAGTTTCAATATTGAATTTTTCATGTTCAATTTTTATATATTTTTTTTTATTTAAACTGACGATAGCTGTTAAAGTTGTCATGAAAACAAAATAAATATCGTTTGGTTTTTATTACAATCAATAGATATTAAACATTTTATCAATGAGAATCATTTGGAACAGTGTTTAATTTTATTACAAATGCAGAAAGAACTATATATTTTCAAATAAAATAATAAAATAAAATACTTCCCATAGTCATTATTATGTTATTGCCAGTGCTTTGCTTGGTGCTTTGACAACTTATCTCTTAATTACTCATGTAGTTATGACCATATAATGCTGCATTTTGCCTAAATTAATAACAACATAGATTAAGTAAATAATAACTGAAAATTTCCTAATAAATGCTCATAATCAATTTTCGGAAAAAATGATAAAACTGTCCTAATAAATGCTCAAAATTAGTTTTCAGATAAAATGATTGAACACTTGTCATTAAGACTACCAAACCCTGTTGCTTAGAAAAAATAAATGGAATTGTTCAAAGCTCTGCAAACTCGAATTTGCACCTTAACAAATTAATCTCATTGGTTTATAAGTATTGTAAAGAAACTGAACATCTTCCATCTAAGTGAACACCTTTTTGGAACCAATTGTACAATTTACATATGTTATCAATTTATAAATATATATATATATATACAGGGTGTATCTTACCACCCATATCATCTTTTTTTCTTGGAAACCTGATGAGATAGAAAGTAGGGAGAAAAATTTTGATAACCACAGAATCGAATGGCCATAATAAAAATTTTATGGGCTCACTAGAAGTAGGTGCATAAGGGGTCAACTTTGAAATTCCAATGAAAATCTATGGCGATTTGGGCATAATTAGAAAAGAACTGTAAAAAATAAACAACTGTTGTTTTGAAAGATTTTTATATCACCTACGGACTGTGAGATATCACACAAAAAAGATGCTACTGCATGTACCAGCAATTGGGCTATTCAAGTAATAAGAAAAAGAATCTGACAGATCACATCTGTGTACTTGTGTGACCCTGCTGAACACTATTGAAGCAGGTGCTATAAGTCTTTCGCCATCACTGTTTGGCACGGAACCGTACTCAAGATCAAGGGTTTCCCAACTTGTTTCAGCCCTTTATGAGTGTACCATGGAATGCATAGAGCCCTCTGTTGGATTCTTCTTCTTCTTATTGCTTGAATAGCCCAATCAGCTATACATGTAGTGGCATTTTTTTTTGCATGATATCTCACAATCCATAGGAGATATTAAAAAACTTTCAAAACAAAAGTAGTTTGTTTTTTACAGTTCTATCTAATTATGCCAAATCAGCAAATGTTTTCATTGGAGATTTCAAAGTTGACCTCTTGTGCATCTACTTCTGGTGGGCCCCACAAAATTTTTATCATAACCATTTGATTCTTTGGATATACTTAGGGAGAAAAATTTTGATAACCAATTTCCTATCTCATCGCATTTCCGAGAAAAAAGGGTGGTATAGGTGGTAAGATACACCCTATATATACACAATATATAGTGTATTATATGTTGTACATGTGTGTGTTAGCAACAAGAAAATCTTTATTACAGTATGTATGGATAATTTAAAATTGCTTTCATACAAACATATATAATTCATTAATAAATCACTTACTCCAACTTTAAACAAACATAATTAAGATATACTAGTGGAATCATATGGTCATTAGTTATAACAACAAAAAATTTTTAAATAATATACAATAATATCTATTGACAATTTATATCATCTTAATATTATAATATTAAGGATGAAATTTTTAAAATAAAAGCAAATTGCAATTTATTGTCATTTTTAATATTTATAAAAATTGAATATAATGATTTTTTTTATTTATAAAAAATAATATTTTATTATAAATTATTTTGGCATTAATAGAGGAGGGATTTCTTCACCGTATTGTAATGGGAGATGAAAGTTGGATGCATTTTTATGAACCTGAATGAAAGCAGGCTTCAATGGAGTGGCGACATTCTTCATCTCCAAAACCCAAGAAGGTGCGAACTGAAAGAAGTGCTAGTAAGGTCATGTTCACTGATTCTCAGCATCCCGTTCACGAGGCAGGCGTGCCAGGCCATCTGATAATAGTTCTAGGACACCACCAAAAAATAACAAAGAAGCACAAACTTTGTCGAAGTTTTGTATTTTTTATACAACTTTTCCGGTTATTTATTGAATGGACCTTGTATGACTGAATAAATTACTTCAATATGTAAATTTATAAATTTATGTAAAATTACATAAACTTTATAAATTAATTTAATTTTAAAGTTACAATATGGCAACTTCTACTTTCTTTTATCAACTTTTTTCTTACACCTGTATTTTAGATTAGGACCGTCCAACTTATTTGGCAAAGCAGATCAAACATGTTGGAAGCCTATATTGGTGAACCAAATTAGAGTTAACACTTTGAAACCCAACACTATATCAGGTTAGGCAAATATAGAAACAGTTTCATCCCATATGTCTTATAGATCTGTTTAAAATTGAATTGACAAGAGTTTCCTATACAATTTTTCACATTACAGTAAACTCCTGTCGAGCGCAGATTTGCAGAACGCGATTTTGCACATATGCGTTATCTTAATTGTTTTCATTTAATTTGTCCAACACTAGAATTTCATTTATACAATTACGCTGATAAGCGTATGGGTATCTGCAACGATATCCACATGCGCATCTGGCAATCCTGTTTGATGCTGCCCTCTAGCTGAGTGACCCACGCCAAGTTTCAATCATTTCACTCACATTAGCAGAGCTGTAATCACATATTTATCAGTGTTTATCCTCTTCTCTTTTTGCATTTGTATTTCTTTTAATTTCAAAAATTCAATTTTTAATTTTCATGACATCTAAGAGGAAGAATAATGATGATAAAGCAGCAAAAAAGACGAAGAGTTTTGACATTATCTCAAAAATTGAAATTTTAGATAAGTTGAAAATGGTTCACATGTTTCATAACTTGCAAGAGAGTTTTTCAATGCCTCTCATAAAGTGTTCTTATGCTTGATTCATTTATAGCTTGTGAATCAAGCATAAGAACACTTTATGAGAGGCATTGAAAAACTCTGTGCTCCTTACTGCAAAACTTTTAAAGAGTTGCATCAGTCATTGTCCCAAGCAAAAATCACCAGCTTTTTAAAAATATAATTGTATCATGTACCTACTTATTAAGCAGTAATAAAAATCCTTTCAATTAACATTTGTTTCATTTTCCCCTTTTAATTACAACAATATTTAGGTTTGTTTAAATTATACATACTTTTTAATTTGAATTATACCTAACACATTTTTTCCCATAGAAAGTTAACTTTGCAGAATGCGATTTTGCCATCCACAGAATGTATTAATGACACAACTCCCCACGTTTGGCAAGTGTTTACTGTATTGATCTGTTCTTGTGGTATGAAAATCTATGCTATAGTTAAATGTAAATTTCACTCTCTGGAATCTAATATTTGACTTTTAACAAATTATAATGAATTATATACTTACAATATATGAAATGTAAATATAATGTATGTCAATATGTGAAATTTCGATAAAATTTCATTTAATCTGCTTTAAGGAATACAGGTCAACCCCAGATCAATGGTGTTCAACCTGTCGATCATGGAGCAATTTTTGGTCACTCCTTACAAATTTAATTAAAACTGAAAACATAATAATTTATTTATCATATCTTGTATTCTTTTTAATTCTCTTTAAATGTATTGCTATTGTTTATTATTTTTTGTTAAAATTGTCAAATCAATAATTTTATCTTTTGGAAGTATACACATGAAAGTTTCCAATATTAACTGATATTGCACAAAAAATTCTCTTTTTTAAGATCGACAAACTTACACTTATCTGCTTTTCAAATATGAATGTCATAAAAAAATCAAAAAAACCAAATTACAAATGATCATTTGGATGATTGTCTGCAATTGGCCACTTCTTCATATCAACTATGGAAAATATTTCAGTCAGGGTATAATAATAATGTTTGGTGCTCACAATATTTGAAAATATTGTGAGCTCCAAACAATGCCAAATTTCACATTAACTTTTTGTTTAATCAACCTTCACATTAACTTTATTTTTTTTAATCAACCAGCATTTTCTGTAACTTATGAGTTTGTAATCAATCTTGCTTTTTCTAATTTTGATTTTCTAAAATAGAAAAATAAATATTTTATTTCCTAACTTTGGTTTTCTAAAATAAGAGAAAAAAATATTTTATTTCAATATATTTGTTTTATTTGCTGAATTAAGATAATTAAAAGGGATAAATAAATTTTTAAATAAACAAAGTTTTTAGGGCTGGGAGAGTGGGTCCTCCAAAGTCAGTGAGTGCATTTTTTAAATACATAAATAGTTTTTAGTTTTGTTCACAAATAAAATAGTAATAAATAGTATAAAAAATAAAATAGTTATTTTTAGGGCTGGGAGAGTGGGTCCTCTGAAGTAAGTGAGAGTATTTAACTGCATTGTTATACATAATCAGGTATCAGATTGGGGGACATGATCTATATACAGTGGATGATTGGTTAATGAACTGTTTGGATAACGAACAAATCGGATAACGAACAATTTCACTAAAAATTTTATGTTCGGATAACGAACACTTCACAGAACAAACTGTGGGACCCGAGATGGTTAACGAACACATGTTCGGATAATGAACACTTCACAGAACAAACTGGAGGACCCATGGACTCGAAATGATAGATCAGCCCGATGGCTGCGTGGTAAAGCTGTGGCTTAACATTCTGGAGGAATGAAAGGTCGGCCAGAGGGCCGCATGGTAAAGCTGTGGCTTACCAACCTGGAGGATCTGGGCCCACTCCTCCAATTTTTCAGGAGGGGTCTGCGCCCCGCCCATTGAACTTCATCCTTCAACTCTCTGGTTGACCCCATCATAGGTGTTGGTCAGCCTGTGATAAGCTCTATAAGTAGCTACTGCCAGATAAAAATATTTCATGAGGATATGGCGGCGTAATTAACCTAATAGAATGACAGGCTTAGGTCTTGCGCATTCGTGGAGATATGAGTAAGGATGGGAGAACAGTAGTTTTTTCCAATTAATATGAACTTGGAGACAACTTAAAACAAATCAAAGATTTATTGAAGAAGGTAAGAGAAAGATTTTACAACATTTTGGTCTTAGAAAGCACCCATACCAAGATGAGGTCAATAGGATCGGGATCTCTACAACGACAATGCTATTAATCACTTCTGAAAAATCCTGAAGAGCAGCAGCGATATTGCATAGAGAAAAGCAATCGATATTGAATAGATTGAAAAAAGCAATAAATATTGGACAAATTCTTTATCGGAAAATAAACATAATAGATTAAAATGTGAGATTATGTATGTATATATAGCTTCATATATCGAAATTGAAGGTGTCTTAGAAAAATTTCGATATATAGAAACTTTGTTATATAGAAACCTGAATTTACTCTAATGTAGTACAGCAGTTAAGTGATATTTTGTCCTATATCGCCTTTTTCGCGGCCCCCTGACGGCGGTGATGGTGGCTCACAGATTTTCGTGGCCCCCTGACGGCGGCGATGGTGGCTCACAGTTTGTAAAACTCCAACTTAAATGATTTGAAAGAAGTTTTGGGAAAAAATATACAAATGAATTTTTTTAATGTTTAAAAATATATATACAGTATATTAATGTATTAAAAGTCTACACAGTTATAAGCTCAAACATATTTATTTAACATCAATAATTGCTAATGTTTTCGGCATATTTACGCCATCATCAGGCATTTTACACTACCTTTTCATTCGAATTAAGCAAAGCAATTAGCTTAATTCAGATGAAAAGGTAATGTAAAATGCCTGATGATGGCATAAATACGCCAAAAACGTTAGCAATTATTGATGTTAAATAAATATGTTTTGAGCTTATAACTGCATAGAGTGGTGTTCTTTATCCAATACGATAATATGTTGAAAGCAGTTAAAAAGGAACGAAACTATGAAAGTCTACTGCATGTAATAGCTAAATGAAAAATAAGATGGACAAAACATGCATTTATTAAACAAAATAAATTAGAATAATTTGAATTTTGTATGAATTTTATATTTTTATTTATCTATTGGTAATATATTGACTTTTTGTAATTCTGAAACTTTTATAAATCTTCACCAGTCACCCCGCTCCCGCTTCTCCTCCCATGTATTTTCTTATGAAGAGGGGCGCATTATCCCCACTCCCGCTTCTCCTCCCATATATTTTCTTATGAAGAGGGGCGCATTATTATTAGTAGCCCACGGGCGCCAAATATCTTAGGACGGCCCTGGGTGTGTGGAAGGTAAATGTGGGAGAAGAAGGCCAAAGAAATAGTGGAAAGAATAAATAGATGAGTATTTGATGAAATATAGGTATCAGTTTTTAGAAAAGATGGCTGTGTATGAAAAAATAATAACTTTGTAAAGGAAGCTGGTATAGTGTGTAGAGAAAGGGATGTCCAGCTGCCATATATACGTTTCGTCCAAATATATAATAGATTTATTTTCGTTTCTAATTTTTCTAATTTCTCGAAGATAACGGCGTCGTGCTGCAACAATTTCCGGTTTCTCTATTAGAATGCCATCTAATTGGTGGCATTTTTTTTTTCTATTTTTATTTTCTTACTTCTTTGAGCATTGCCCACTCTGTTATAAAGATATGGGCATGATATTTTTGTTTGATATTACTGGTGATGATTCATTATCTTTCTTCCTGGTATGATGATAACAGAAAAATGGCTCTTCATAGGAAAATTTTATTAAGAACAGTAATGTTTTTGGCCTTCCATAAAGCAATCATTGGCTAACTGATGATGGAAAGCCTTTTTTCTTTTCTCTTTTTTTTTGTTGAATTTATAATTAGTTTTTTATTTTTATTAGTAAGTAATTGGATTATAATTATAAACAGTTATTTAATTTTTTCATATTGTATGATGTTTTGAAAATATTAATAGGTAAAATTTCTAAACAGCGAAACTTTTTCAAACTGACACATCATCTAATGATCTCTGCTTTTTCTTCTCATCTTGACATATAATTGAATTTTATAAAGTCTAATAAAAAGCTACTTCGATTGTATTTTACAAAGTTTCTTCTGGTCTGATCTGTTGAATTTATAATTAGCTTTTTATTTTTATTAGTAAGTAATTGGATTATAATTAAAAAACAGTTATTTAATTTTTTCATATTGTATGATGTTTTGAAAATATTAATAGGTAAAATGTCTAAACAGAGAAACTTTTTCAAACTGACACATCTAATGATCTCTGCTTTTTCTTCTCATCTTGACATATAATTGAATATTATAAAGTCTAATAAAAAGCTACTTCGATTGTATTTTACAAAGTTTCTTCTGGTCTGACTTTTCTGTGAACATATTTAGATACTGAGGCCATTATTCCAATATTATTTTAAAAATATTAGCACTTTATATCAGAGTTTTGAAGAATAATTATGTACAATAGTTTGAAACTTTTGGGTACATTTACTGGAAATGAATTAAAAATATTTAGAGATGATTATTATTATTATTATTATTGATGATGATGATAGAACTTTTATTATAGTATAATTTTATATTACTACTATAATTGAAAAATATATACAAGCATAAAACATTTTTTTTATTTTTAGATTGTGAAGATATATATGCAAAATTTAAAAATTCTACAGTAACTTTTAATATGAAGAAAATTTATCATTTGTTAATAAAGTATTCTGCAACCAACTATCTTTTTGAAAATATTGACTTTTATATATTTCTTTTAGTATATTTATTTTGCATGAATTAGTAATTATAGTATTTTAAATTTTTAGAGGAAAAAAAAAATGATTGAATGTTTTGATTGAACTGTCAATTCATCAAAAACTTAAATATTTTTGTACATTGAAATTTTTAGAAAATAAAATTTTATTGTTGCTATAAACTGTGATTTATATTTTTAATATATTTTAAATTAAAAATCTTATAAAAACTGGTCATCCTAATTAGAAATACATATTACTAAGCACTAATAGTGATCAAGTGTTTAGTATTAATCATACTGTATTTTAGACAGATATTAAATATAAATACATTTGAAAAACAGTATACTTTATGAAAGAATAATAAAATTTTCAGTATTCTCAAAAAATATATCTTACAATATATTCATAAATGCATGTTGCATTTGTGAATATATAGTAAGATATAAGAGCACTGATTTAATATTCAAAATCAGTGCTTTTCATTTCATTGTTAGACTTATACAATACAATATACTGTTGAACAGACTTATTGTGGGGTTTCTGCATCCGGAAATGGAAATTCGGAAAGATTAAATCTAAGGCGTTGAGCCTATAAATGATTCAACCCAAAATCGCGTGGATAAGGACGACTGTCTGAGACAATTCAGCATGTTAGATGGAGAACAACCTTGAATGTAAATTCAAAAGCTTCTTTATTAGTTAAACAAATATGAGAGAGATTTGGAGTTTACATGAATAATTTCCTGACAAATAATAGAGAGATACCTGTTGTAGATTTGTTCCTTTAAGTCGGAGTAGATGACACTAACAGGCTTTAGTCTTTAAATTAACAGTCTTTAGTTCAATACACCATTTATCACTTTGGTTGACAGGAGCTGGAATCGTTTTTCTTTTTCTTCACTGATGTAAATGCATAGAGGACTAGACAATATCCGAATTGGGTCAAGTGACGTTTCTAGGAGCGATGTTTCGGTCGAGCAGATGACGACTCAACGCAATCCAAATCCAAAAAGTAACATCTCGGTAAAGAGCGATGTCTCAGAGAAAATGAGGACTTGGTGACCAAAAGCAACGACTTTCTGAAAAGCGTCAGCAAAAAGCAATGTCTCGGCAAAAAGCCTCGACCTCTTCCCATGATGCTCTTTTATACCTCTGACCTCTCTTCACCCCTTTTTCCCGGTATGAATGTTATTGTTTCTTACACAATCATCCTGATTAGATCAGGTAACATTCCTAACACGACATTTGAATAAACCATCTTAAATTATTACCTTCCAGTACATGAATAATTTCCTGACAAATAACGGAGAGATGTACCTGTTGTAGATTTGTTCCTTTAAGTCGGAGTAGACGACACTAACAGTCTTTAGTTCAATACACCATTTATCACTTTGGTTGACAGGAGCTGGAATTGTTTTTCTTTTTCTTCACTGATGTAAATGCATAGAGGACTAGACAGTATCCGAATTGGGTCAAGCGACGTTTCTAGGAGCGATGTTTCGGTCGAGCAGATGACAGCTCGACGCAATCAAAATCCAAAAAGTAATGTCTCGGTAAAGAGCGATGTCTCAGAGAAAACGAGGACTTGGCGACCAAAAGCAACGACTTTCTGAAAAGCGTCAGCAAAAAGCAACGTCTTGGCAAAAAGCCTCGACCTCTTCCCACGATGCTCTTTTATACCTCTGACCTCTCTTCACCCCTTTTTCCAGGGATGAATGTTGTTATTTCTTACACAATCGTCCTGATAGATCAGGTAACATTCCTAACACGACATTAGAATAAACCATCTTAAATTATTACCTTCCAAAGAACAGTAAGACAATCCGACATCTCCAGTTTCTCAATCAACTACGTCATTAGATTTAATTTCAACTGCGTCGTTAAATTTGATTTCGATTTCTCCTGTTCTCAATCAACTACGTCATTAGATTTAATTTCAACTGCGTCGTTAAATTTGATTTCGATTTGAATCTGCAACAAAAAAAGGGGGGTTTCCAATCCCCACAATACTCTGCACTTTCTAAAATGATCTATTCCTTTAGGGATAGATGCATTTTAAAATTACAATTCAATATTTTAACCATTATATTAATATTTTGACAAAATATTTTTGATAATCTATATTATTATAAAACAATAAATTTTTAAGTTTACATTTTAAGTACCTCTCCTCTTATATTAATGTTTTCAAATCTCTCTCATAAATGACAGATAGGTGCGCGGATGCACGTGATTGTGTAATAGTGTCTAATAACTTCAAAATCAATAATACTAGCATAAACTTAAAATATATGTTTATCATCATTAATTCAATATAAGTAAAATTATATATCTCCGATAGGTGCGCGGATGCATGTGATTGTGTAATAGTGTCTAATAACTTCAAAATCAATAATAATAGCATAAACTTAAAATATATGTTTATCATCATTAATTCAATATAAGTAAAATTATATATCAATTATTATTCTTTAAATGTCTGATAATTATTTTCATTTTCTCTTTATGTAACCTCAATTATAAAACTTATTTTATTATTCTATCTTATTCTCTATCCAAAGACACACAGCCTCCTTGCCCGTCATCTTCAGCAAAGAGATAATTATAAAATTCTTTTGTATGTATTTTTCTTTCTACTACCCAATCCAAATTTACGTAGCCTTGCCCGTCATCTTCAGCAAAGGGAGTATTTCTTTCCATAAATATTCATACTATTAAAATTTCATCTATACTGTATTATATTTTGTTCCTATCATTTATTATAATTCCAGAGCGAGTTTTCTAATTTATGTATCAGTGCTGAGTGAGTTGGAAGCGTTGGATTACTCTTTGGTAGATCCAAATTTACGTAGCCTTCTTGCCCGTCGTCTTCAGCAAAGGGAGTATTTCTTTCCATAAATATTCATACTATTAAGATTTCATCTATATTGTATTATATTTTGTTCCTATCATTTATTATAATTCCAGAGTGAGTTTTCTAATTTATGTATCAGTGCTGAGTGAGTTGGAAGCGTTGGATTACTCTTTGGTAACCTACTTCCTGTTACGTCCAGCTATCTGTGCTCAATGGATAGACATCGACATCGAGTCAACTGATACAAGGTCATCGTCTTAGCAAATGTTGATCGAAAGTCCAAATTAACATCATCTTTTTAATTCTCTTTCTACTTTGTTTATTTCGACTTGTCTTATTCTAATTTTTATTTTTCTATCACTAATTCATTGTTTCTATATTTTCTATTCAGTTCTATATTTCTATTTACTTCTAAGTTTCTTTATTTATTTTTATTTCTATGTTTTCATTCCTCCTATACAAGGTCATCGTCTTAGCAAATGTTGATCCAAAGTCCAAATGAACATCATCTTTTTAATTCTCTTTCTACTTTCTGTTTATTTCAACTTGTCTTATTCTAATTTTTATTTTTCTATTACTAATTCATTGTTTCTATATTTTCTATTCAGTTCTATTTCTATTTACTTCTAAGTTTCTTTATTTATTTTTATTTCTATGTTTTCATTCCTCCTTTCTTTATTTATCTCATTTATAATTTTATTTCTTATTTTATATATTTTTATTTCTCCTTTGTCATGTACCTGCTTGTGTAGTGTGCACTAGCCCTATCTTTGGTGTGAAAGCTTTTGTATAGCACACACCAGACTATGCATTTGCTTAAATTGTGGTACTTGCATATATTTCTCCTAATTTATTTCCTTATACTTAACTTCTATCTTTTATTTCTCCTTTGTCATGTACCTGCTTGTGTAGTGCGCACTAGCCCTATTTTTGGTGTGAAAGCTTTTGTATAGCACACACCAGACTATGCATTCGCTTAAATTGTGGTACTTGCATATATTTCTCCTAATTTATTTCCTTATACTTAACTTCTATTCTGTTTTATTTCTTAATATTTTCATTTTATTTCCATCTATTTGACACCAGTGTGCAGCTGGAATTGTTTAGCAGTTTTACGTCCGTGTCAGTTTCGCACAAGATCGTAAACGCTCCCTAAACAAAAGGAAAAATGATGCGGAAAGGGTATGTTTAATTAAATCCTAAACAGATCCATTCAACGGACTTCTACCGCCCATAGGATTGCATGATTGCCCTATTTTATTTTGTCCCCGGATCTACAGGCGGTGTTTATAGATTGTTCTATCTACGAACGATATCTTTTAGTCACTACTTATAATATGCAGATTATACGGTAGGTTTACTTTTCTTCCCCAGACCTACAGGGGGTGTTTGAGCATTTAATTATTACTGATTAGCGATCCTCCTCAGTATTATAGAACATTTCGTTTGTCCAGTGTCTATTTTTAACGCGGGAGTTTGATCGGGTGTGGAATTGGCTGATCCTCCTTGATGCCATCCCATACTTTTCCGTTTCTCGGACTCCACAAGGGCATTTGCTGGTTTTAAGTGGTTTACGTGTGCTAATAGATGTTTGAGCATTTAATTATTACTGATTAGCGATCCTCCTCGGTATTTTAGAACATTTCGTTTGTCCAGTGTCTATTTTTAACGTGGGAGTTTGATCGGGTGTGGAATTGACTGATCCTCCTTGATGCCATCCCATACTTTCCCGTTTCTCGGACTCCACAAGGGCATTTGCTGGTTTTAAGTGGTTTACGTGTGCTAATAGTCATTGCCTAGTTTGTAAATCTTCCACTATAAAGTTTGCTGGCCTAGTTTTCTCAATTATCTGATATGGTCCGATATATTTTGGATTAAATGTTTGCTTAAATATCCTTGGAGGCATATAGGTTTGATTAATTAAAACTTGATCGCCAATAGAAAATTTACATCACTTTCTTTCCTGTGTTTTTATAACTGAATTTGTAGGCGCTTGAACTTTACTTCGATTTTGCCAAATAGAATTAATTTTAATGCATGAATTATTAGGTTGACACTTGGATCGCTTATTATTCCGCTTATTTCTCTACCTATTTTTCTTGTTTTTAACTCGAATGACAGTGCACCACTGGATAGGTCTGTCTTTTGCAGTTAAATTGCGGTCTTTGCCTTTAGATGAGAATTGAGTGTTTTGTTGCGGTCTTTCTTTAACTGAGGTTATCCTACATATATTTTTCGACTGTTTATTTGGCTGTGTATTTATAAATTTATTCATTTGATTATGGGCGACATTATTTCCCACATGTCGAGAATTCACTCACTTCTGGCGGTTGTGACGACAGCGATTATCTTGTGACCGTGAATTATTTATTGTTGATTGGTCCCAATCGTTTCGGATCCAATAATTTGATCTATTTTTAAATGAATGCCTGTTTTGTGGCGGCCTATATTGTTCCATCTGTCTGATTCCTGATATGTTATATTGTTGTGACGGTGTTGAATTATAATATGAATTATCTTGATATCTTGGTTGGGTTCTCGGCTGCAAGAAATCAGATGAACGTTTTGCTAATGTTTCTTCTAATTTATTTACTTTATTATAGAATTGCTCAATCAGGATCTGATTTGTATTTGTCGTCCTGTTGGGCTTTGGTTTGCTATATTTATTGACCACTGTGTCTGGCTCTGTCTCTAATGTGTCTAGCCTGTCGCTAATCTGCTTAATTTGTCGCCTCTAACTCTTCCGTTCTGTCAATAGTTTGATTGACTATTCCGAGCGCGACTTCTACGGTACTCATTTCGTTTAATTCTGTTATCCTTCTGACATGTGGTCGGGGCTTTGTGATAACTTTTTCGATTAACTCCTCATGCGTGGCTATCAGCAACGCCTCTTTGAATTTCTTCAGATCATGGGACATCACTGCTCGCTTGATCCAATCATTAATACCGTTGAAAAATTGTACACGGAGACGTTTGTCAGTTTCACCTTTTCGATTAACTCCTCATGCGTGGCTATCAGCAATGCCTCTTTGAATTTCTTCGGATCATGGGACATCACTGCCCGCTTGATCCAATCATTAATACCGTTGAAAAATTGTACACGGAGACGTTTGTCAGTTTCACACCTTTGAAAAGATTCTATAACTGCTTGATCATGTTTGCCTGACTTTGCGACTTCAATAGGCCTGTCTTCTGCCAGCGATTGTAACCTGATGGTGTATGTTTTCACATCCTCGCCTCGCTTGCACACATGTATGAAATTGTTGTAGGCGAATGGTATATGGCACTCTTATGAACCTTTTTGTCATCTGCGCTTTAAATGCCTTGTAATCTGTGATATCTTTCATTTTGAAATCCCTCCAAGCATATTCCCTAGCGATCCCGCTTAGTTTACATTTTGTTACTCCCAATTTTTGATGATCTGACCACGATGCTGATGTTGCTATTTCATCTATTGTGTCAAAAAAATCACTTATCTGCTGGGCCGGCTCTCCAGAAAAAGAGGGCACCATAGCCATTAAGGCGGAAAAAGACCCAGGTGTTAAAGAAGCGATCTCCATCCTTAGCGATCCCGCTTAGTTTACATTTTGCTACTCCCAATTTTTGATGATCTGACCACGATGCTGATATTGCTATTTCATCTATTGTGTCAAAAAAATTACTTACCTGCTGGGCCGGCTCTCCAGAAAAGGAGGGCACCATAGCCATTAAGGCGGAAAAAGACCCAGGTGTTAAAGAAGCGATCTCCATCCTTGCCGCTGAATCTGCCTCATTGGTCATCTAGGAGTTTCAATTTTGTTTCGCTGATTCCACTCAGTTTTTCTTTCTGGTCCAGGTCCCCACTAATGAGGAACTCCGGAAATATTCCAATCCCACTTCTGATACCAAATTGTGGAGTTTCTGGAAACGGAAATTCGGAAAGATCGAATCAAAAGCATTGAGCCTATAAACGATTCAACCCAAAATCGCGTGGATTAGGACGACTGTCTGAGACAATTCAGCATGTTAGATGGAGAACAACATTGAATGTAAATTCACACCAAATTGTGGAGTTTCCGGAAACGGAAACTCAGAAAGATCGAATCAAAAGCATTGAGCCTATAAACAATTCAACCCAAAATCGCGTGGATTAGGACGACTGTCTGAAACAATTCAGCACGTTAATTGGAGTACAACATTGTATGTAAATTCAACAGCTTCTTTATTAGTTAAAAAAACATGAGAGAGATTTGGAGTGTACATGAATAATTTCCTGACAAATAATAGAGAGATGTACCTGTTGTAGATTTGTTCCTTTAAGTTGGAGTAGATGACACTAACAGTCTTTAGTCTTTAAATTAATAGTCTTCAGTTCAATACACCATTTATCACTTCGGTTGACAGGAGCTGGAATCATTTTTCTTTTTCTTTGCTGATGTAAATGCATAGAGGATTAGATGGTATCCGAATTGGGTCAAGCGACGGTTTCTAGGAGCGATGTTTCGGTCGAGCAGATGACGGCTCGACGTAATCCAAATCCAAAAAGCAACTCTTGGTAAAGAGCAACGTCTCAGAGAAAACGAGGACTTGGCAACCAAAAGCGACAACTTTCTGAAAAGCGTCGGTAAAAAGCAACGTCTCGGCAAAAAGCCTCGACCTGTTCCCACGATGCTCTTTTATACCTCTGACCTCTCTTCACCCCTTTTTCCCGGGATGAATGTGACCAAAAGCGACAACTTTCTGAAAAGCGTCGGTAAAAAGCAATGTCTCGGCAAAAAGCCTCGACCTGTTCCCACGATACTCTTTTATACCTCTGACCTCTCTTCACCCCTTTTTCCCGGGATGAATGTTATTGTTTCTTACACAATCGTCCTGATAGATCAGGTAACATTCCTAACACGACATTTGAATAAACCATCTTAAATTATTATCTTCCAAAGAACAGTAAGACAATCCGACACCTCCTGTTTCTCAATCAACCTCGTCATTAGATTTAATTTCAACTGCATCGTTAAATTTGATTTCAATTCAAATCCGCGACAACAAAAAAGTGGGGTTTCCGATCCCTACATATGCAATACAAGAGGTTCCCAGTTTGAGTTCCCAGATTTATGATTTTTTTCAAGTATGAAATATCAAAAAAATCAAAAATATTCATATTAATTGCAATAAATAAATGCTAAACATTCATAAGAGTTGTACTGTATTGTACATAGCTATACAATACAGCACAACTTGGTTTGTAGCAGAAAATCTGTCATCTACTACAAACTTAGAAAATCAAAATGGCAAATGGTAGATATAGTGGTGGTGTAAGCTCTAGCTGCCTTTGTTTTTACTGGCAAATTATGCAAATAACTTTTATTCTTGAGTTGTTCTTAAGGTATTATTCACTACTTAAATGCTCATTTAATCATTTGTCAATGATGATAAATAAAAACTTAAATTTATAGCATACAAATATCATAAATTTCTTGATTTTAAAGGCTATATTTCATTTATTTAGATAAATCTTTATTTAATCATATACTATTGATTCTGTTGACCTTTACTTAATTTTATTTTGGTCAAATTTCATTGTCAAGAATGGAATATGTAATTTTAACATTGTCTATGGGAAATTGATTTTGATTTACAAGTTATTTTATGAACCCACTTCAGGAATGAATTAACTCTTAAAGTTGGGAACATCTTATATATACAGTGGGTCTTTGTTTAACATCATGATTAGGCTTCTGAAAATCATGACATTAATTAAAACAACAACTGAAATTAGAAAATCCATATAACCTAACTTATAACATTAAGTCTGTTTCCAGAGTGCTTTCTTTCTGCTACTAGAATTAATGCTATTTAATAATTTTCATCATCTATTTTTCTTTACTTTGTTCAATAATAGAATGAAATAAATGAAAAACATTATTTAAGTATAAATTTTAATTGGAAAGTTTTATATAGCAGTTATATCTTAGAATTTATGGGAAAGAAAATTTATTTTATAATAAGATACCTTAAAATTCAGATATGTCTGTGATTAGTTCTCAATTATTCACTAATAACAGTGCTAATCCTATCATATATCGATTATACCTGACCATGCCAGCTGGATTCTAGATGAAAAGAATAGACAAGCTGGGCTTTCATTAATGTTGGTTCTCAATTATTCACTAATAACAGTGCCAATCCTATCATACATCGATTATACCTGACCATGCCAGCTGGATTCTAGATGAAAAGAATAGACAAGCTGGGCTTAGACACTCAAATAATTTTCCATGGTGGGATTCAATTCTGGTTGTTGAAAAGTCAACATGTTTCCATGTGATGAATCTGGCTGATTGAAATTAACAATATTGCAATATAGTTTAATTTAATATTCTTAAACAATATTGTGGATTTGAATTAGTGTTCAAAAAATGTGACTGCCCAGTTTTCTACAACTACATTATAGGTTTCTAACACATTTTCTGTCTGTTTTGCAGGAAATGTAAGAAAAATAGGTCTTTATTCTATTTCTACAGCCTTAAAACATTAAAGTTTTAAGGCTGTAAAACTTTAATTATAGTTTTTGTTTGCGATATAATAGCAAAATCATATTAAGCTGACATTAAATCTTTATTCTCTTTCTACAGCCTTAAAACATTAAAGTTTTAAGGCTGTAGAACTTTAACTTTAATTATAGTTTTTGTTTGCGATATAATAGCAAAATCATATTAAGCTGACATTAAAATGAGGACCTACTGTATATTGAAAATATTTCATTTTAATCAGTTCCATATCTTTCTTTTATCATATACTTTTAAATCATGCTTCGATTTTTACAAAATATACAGAAGTTTGTCCATTCAAATCTTGAATATAGATTATGAAACAATGAAAGTTAGAATAAAATATTCAATTCTTCAGATACAGACATACTTCATGCAATTTTTTTTTTAATTTTTTACTTTTGCATTACCAATATTGGCCACTTAATGGTAGTACAAAATGTTTTTTAGGCTTTTATACTGGCAAATGAAAAAAATCTGTTTCATTTTATGGTGGTTATTTCAAACCTAATTTGTTGTTGTAGCAAAGTATTCACTTATTGGATAAAACTAGCTTTTTTCATGCCAAAAATTTTTTAAAACTTTGTCTAGCTTAATATCTTACAAGAGTTGTCAATATGTGATAGCCTAGAGAGCAACTGCAACAATAAACTACATGCTGATAATGCTGCATAGTTTACCTTCCAAATTACCTGACAAACTCAAATCTGCTATGTGGCTATTATGCAATGAAATTTGTATAGAATTTGTAAATTTAGTTAAAATTTTTGCATATACATTCAAACTTTAGGCTACAAACAGTTTAACAAAATGGTAAGAAAGAGCAGTGAATAAAGGAGTATAATATTGATATATTAACATGAACTTATTTTCAAATGAACACAAATTTTAATGGAAAAAAAAGGATATATTTTGGACTGCTCAATGTTAGGAAAACAAGGCCAGCTGAAATGGTGTAATATCCTTTCTAAAAGATGGTAGACATGAATGTAAATTTGAAGATATAGCAAATTGACTTTGTTTTGGTGGCCATATGTATCCCACTGAAAATAAAATATCATATGTATCCCATTTATATTAATAAGTGTGATAACCAGATCCAAATAATAAAAAAAGAATATAGTATCTCAATATCTAGTTTTATACCACGTGATCCTTCCAATTCGTTTTTGCTAACCACTGGCCATTAGAGCAGTTCATCCAGTCTATTATAAAATATAATAATATATATATTTTTTTTCATTAAAATTTGTGTTCATTTAAAAATAAGTTGAGTATAATATTGATATATTAAAATGGTTTATTCACTATTTTTTCTCACCCAAAATGGTGAGAAAAAATAGTGAATAAACCACTGTTACTGTTTGTAGCCCAAAATTTGAATGTACATGCAAAAGATTTAAATCAATTTGCAATTTTGGTGGCCATATGTATCCCACTGAAAATAAAATATCATATGTATCCCATTTATATTAATAAGTGTGATAACCAGATCCAAATAATAAAAAAAGAATATAGTATCTCAATATCTAGTTTTATACCACGTGATCCTTCCAATTCGTTTTTGCTAACCACTGGCCATTAGAGCAGTTCATCCAGTCTATTATAAAATATAATAATATATATTTTTTTTTCATTAAAATTTGTGTTCATTTAAAAATAAATTGAGTATAATATTGATATATTAAAATGGTTTATTCACTATTTTTTCTCACCATTTTGTTACTGTTTGTAGCCCAAAATTTGAATGTACATGCAAAAGATTTAAATCAATTTGCAAATACTATATAAGTTATTTGTTGCATAGTTCTATATGTTTGTTCTCTAACACATGATGCAGTTCATTTATTCTGGGACAGTATACAAATAATGCAGTTCGCATTACACACGATGCAGTTCACATATTCTGTATGACTTAGAGATGACATATGAATGATTATATTTAATGTAGGGATTCCCAAAGTTTTGCCTATGAGGGCCAAACTGTAAATGCCAAAATATTTGGCGGGACAAAAAAAGTGTTATGGAAAAATATGTTCAAATTGATAAAAAGTTCGACACAAGGGAAAGATTTATATTAATTTTATAACAATAATTCTTTATTTATGACAATAATTAGGGTTTTTATTACAAACTGTTTAAAATAACACATTTAAAAAATAACTAAATAATTTCAAATAGAAAAAATAAATAAATTCATCATTTTTTATTTGAAATGTGTGATTTGTGCAGTTATTGTTTTCTTTTAATAATAATGAACCTTGGTTCTACGATGAATTTATTTATTTTTTCTATCTGAAATGTGTGATTTGTGCAGTTATTGTTTTCTTTTAATAATAATGAACCTTGGTTCTAAGTCAGTTGAATGTATTCTTAATACTTGTAAATGTTCATCAGTTAATTTTGATCTCAATTTGGACTTATTAACATCGCTTTTAAATGTTCATCAGTTAATTTTGATCTCAATTTGGACTTATTGTATTGAGAATGTTTTTCACATATGTAAGTGCTTCCAAATAATGAAAACAGTTTTTTTTTGCATATATAAGTGCTTCCAAGTAATGAAAACATATTTGAAAGCACTTATACATGTATTTTTTTAACTGAAACAATTTTTAATTATAATATGTGATAAAATTTATTTTATTTTTTGTAAAAATATAAATTATCCCTCTGAATTCAAGATTGCGGATGATCTGACATCATGGGCCGCACCTTAGGAACCCGTTCTAATGTAACAATAAAATAAAAGTTACTTGTTTGTATTCTTAACAATATATCATATTCAAGTTTTCTGTTGCAGTTAAAGTTATTGAATTTAAAATTATACATATACGAGGTATCCTGTAATGGTTGGGACAAAATGAAGCCATGAATTTCTTGCATCAATATAAATGGGACATTTTTAAATAGGAATTTTTTTCAGTGTTTTGAAATGTTTTTTTTTTATTTTAAAGAAAATTATGATTTATTAATTTATATAAACATATTTTGATAGTACAGTGGGTAATCAGTTAACGAACACTTTCGCAAAAGATTTTTATGTTCGGATAATGAACATCGCACAGAACAAACTGTGGGATCTGTGGACTGATGGAATGACAGGTTGGCTGGATGACTGCCTAGTAAAGCTGCAGTTTACCTGGATCTGGGTCCGGCCCATTGAACCTCATTCTTCAACCATCTGGTAGACTGGTCCATTGATCCCATCATGGTGGCGGTCCCACTCCTCCAATTTTTCAGGAGGGGTCTGGGTCCAGCCCATTGAACCTCATTCTTCAACCATCTGGTAGACTGGTCCATTGATCCCATCATGGTGTTGGCCAGCCTGTGATGAGCTCTATAAGTGGCCGCTGTTAGATAAAAATATCCCATGAGGATATGGAGACTTAACTAACCTAAAGGAATGACAGGCTTAGGCCTTATGCATTCGTGGACTTATGGGTAAGGATGGGAGAACAATAGTTTTTCCCTATTAAAATGAACTCAGAGACAACTTAAAACAAATCAAAGATTTATTAAAGAAGATAAGAGAGAGATTTATGTTAGAATGGCACCCATATTAGGTTGAGGTCAGTAGGCTTAGGGATCTCTACAATGAGAATGCTATTAATCATTTTCAAAAAATCTTGAAGAGGAGAGAGAAGCAATCGACATTGGACAGATTCTTTAATGGAAAATAAAACTATTTTCCTTTAAATATATATTACTGTTATTATATATATAATTATTTAATACGTTTATTTATAATTTTTTATTTATTATTTTTTTAGGTCTCCAGAATGAATTAATCAAATTCCCATAAAAACCTATGGTAAATCGATGATTAAATATATATTACTGTTATTATATATATAATTATTTAGTACGTTTATTTATAATTTTTGTTTTATTATTTTTTTGGGTCTCCAGAACGAATTAATCAAATTCCCATAAAAACCTATGGTAAATCGATGATTGATTAGCGAACAATTCAGCTAACGAACATTGTCTTTGAACGGATTATGTTCATTAACCGATCACCCACTGTATTAACTATGAAACATTTAATATATTTTCTAAAAGTCACAATAAATTTTCACAATGTCCATCTTCTGCAAGAATACATTCATCTGCACACCATATCATGGATGTTCCTTGCAGGTGGAGGATAGAATTCACCTGCTATCTGATCCATGTATTGTAAGAGTTGACTAAAGGATCCCTAATCTTAAGATGCGAGCTTACCATACTGAGAAGATGAATGGCAAAGGAGAGGTCATTAACAAAGCCTATCCAGAGTTTGGTCGACTCTGTGGGTACAGGTGGTCCATGCTCATATTGACTTTTCGTTCTGTCAGTTTAAAACCTCTCATGGATGATATTAAAATTTCAAATTTAAAAAAAAAAAATATTAAAAAAATATGATTTGGTATTTGTGTGGATTTTCTTAAAAAGAGGACCTGCACAAATGCCAAATTGTGAAGAAGTTAACTCTGACCTATCCTGGTTATTATTTTTATTATGCTCTTTTAGTATTTATCACTATTTTCATTATTATTTAAAGTATTATATTTTAGTTTATGGGTTGGGTTGGCTTTTCACATTCTCTGTTTCAATCACGTGTTACGGAATGGGAATCTGTCTTCCAAACAAACTCTCTCGGCTAGTGACATCATTTAAATAAGTTTACCACTGATTTGATGTGAGAATATAAGAATGATCTCTTATCAATGTTTTGTTCGGTGTATAATTAAATTGTAAAGAGGATGACATGAATTTATTCTGTAAACTAATAAATTTGATATTGTTACGTGACATTATATAAATGTGCTCAGCTTGGGATTGTATATCACTTAGTATAAAACCATGTGTGTCCAACAACACAGCGAGGTGTGTGTATTGAAGTGGAACTGGCTAAGTGACAAATTGAATTTCTTGTAAGGATCTACAAAGGCTTAAAGTTTGTATCAGTGGTGGAGGTATTAGTATTAGTATTTAAGATTACATTTATTGTGAATAATTGGATATTGGATTTTGAATATTTGAATTTTGATTAAATAAGTTTTGTTGGTTATTTGAATTGTGCTTTATTAATATTTAAAGCTTTGTTTACACTTTTGTAAGTGCTTTTGAGTCTAATAAATTTATATTTCATTAATTAACTGGTTTTGAGAATTTATTCAGTTTATTAGTGTAAGTTTCTAACATCGTTGTTTGCTATTTAATTCTAACACTTATTTGATACTTCTAGTTGTAAGTTTCCGTTCATTTGTTTTTTGTTGGTTAGACATTAAGTATTGGTTGATTGTTTTTGATTTAATATATTTATTTTAGGAATTAGAAAAAGATTTGAGCTCAGGCCGAACTCTGGATTTGCAGAGTCGTTAGAACCGTTAGGTTAAATTTAGTTGTTATTGGTAATTGTTACACTTAGCGACTTTGCAAAATCATCTAATATTATAATGAATTCTGTTGGAACACCACCTGCAACATGCTTTCTAATGGGTCATTCAGAATCAAATGTGGCTTTGAAGAAAATTTTCCCTTTATTGAGAGAGCCATCTATGGGATATTGTTAGATATGCAACATATTAAAAAACTTCACTCTGGTGGCTTATTACTTGAAATTCACCACAACAAGGCTGCTCATTTATTGAAGGCAACTGGTTTGTCAGAACAAACCAGTGTCTTTTTCCATGCACAATCCCTCAATTCATTGAGAGGGGATGATTAATGAGTCAGATCTGATGGATATAAGTGATCAGGAGCATCTTGCAAGGATTTGCTTCTGCAGGTGTAACTGCTGTCTGTTGCATAATCATCTGTAATGACAAACACATTCCACATGTAATATCATATTAACTGTCGATACTCCACAGCTTCTAGATACTATTAACACTGGTTATTTAAATTGTAAAATTATGCCACATGCTCCAAATCTGCTTAGATGAAAATTGTCAAAAGTACAGTCATAGTGCAAAAACATGCTGTGGTAAAGCTACTTGTGCAAACTGTGGAAAGGATAGCCATGGTGACAAAATATGCTATCCTGGATTACATTGTGTCAATTGCAGAGGAGAAATCATCTAGCATACTCTTGATCTTGCCCTATATGGAAGGTCAAGAAGACATCGAATCTGTTTGAGTCACCCAGAACATTTCATATGCTGAGGTCCACAAACAGGTCACCCACCCCCTTTCCATCTCAAAAAGAACTTCATAGCTGCTGTGAACTGTGAACACATTCTATTGGGTTTCAAACAGAAATCTGTTTTATATTGAATCCTTTGCAGAATGGATGAGGAAAATTCAGTCTTTCACAGATCTCCAAGATATCAACACCTGCAGCTACTGTATTATCAGTAACAACTAGTTTAAATTCATCAGAGAGCAAAGATTACAAAACAACAAAGACATAATTGTATTGCAAAGTCTCAGGTTAGAACAAATGTCAATGTTACTAATTATTACTAAGCCTAACAGTTAACGACTCTGCAATTTCCAGAGTTCGGCCTGAGCTCAGGTCTTTAAGTTCTAACTTAAATCTAACTATTAAACAATCTAAAAAAAATTAACATCTAATCAGTAAAACGAAACCGGAACCTACACACAAGTAACAAATAAGTGTTAGATTGAAAACAACAAGATGATGTTAGAACTTGCACTACTAATTGGAAAGAATTCTCAAACAAGTTAACTAACAAAAAAGTATAAATTTATTAGACTTAGAACACTTACAAAAGTGCTAATTAAAACTTTATTTAAACAAAATATTCACATATCGGATCAGTGATAAAATTAGTTAGATTAGATAATGATGTCATTACCCGGGACAGCTCTTCTGGAGGACAGTTTCCGATTCTGTAACACGTGATTGCTAACTACGGAGACAGAGAACGTGGGAAGTAAGTTAACTCTTAAACTAAAATATAATACGTAGCATAATAAGAAATAACGATAAATAATAAGAAGTGCATAATAAAATAAAATAGAATAGGTCAAAGTTAACTTCCTCACAGTATTGACAGTGAAAAGATACCATTAGAGACACCATTCAGGAGGAAAGAGAAATATCTGGAGATAGCTCTGAAAAAATGGTGGTGGCAAATCCCTCCACAGCCCTTGCAGGAAAGTCCTTGAAGAACAAAAATGAGAGAACCCCAATTCTCCATCCTAAGTAACTTTTCATGATGTTTAATTCCATCATTCAGTGAAATTGTCATGGTCACAATGTTGGTGACATCAGATCCCTAATCTTTTCCTTTTCTCCTGCATTCCTTTCTCCAGGAGACATATCTCAAACCGGAAGATGCATTTTCACTGAAGAGATATAGCATCCATCAAAAAGACAACATTCAGACATGACATGCCAGTGGTGGGGTTATAATCCTAGTGGCCCACCATATTCCATCTTTGGCAGTTAACCTGTAATCAAATCTTCAGGTGACTGCTGTGCAACTTTTGACTGAACATTTAAAAACAAAAGCACTAATTGCAATTAAGTCTATAAAATAAACTGCAATTAGTGCTTTTGTTTTTAAATGTTTAGTTTGTAATTTTGCAAAGTTTTTGAAATAAAAATCTTTTGATTGGTTTTTGCTTTACATTATGTTCAGTTTATCACCTGATGGAAGAGACTTGACATCAGTACTTGATCAGTTGCCCACTTCATATTGCTTGTTAAGCCGTGGTCACACTGTGCAATTGTTCGACGTGCATGCGACTGCAACAGCGATGGCTCTTCCAACAAATTGGTAAAACCCCTCCGAATAGCGTGCAACTTCAACCGTGCTTGAAAACAAAAGGGCTTGTTTTCCCAGCGACGGTTGCAAGCTCGCAACTAATGAAAAATGAGGAAATTTTTGACACGTGTCCAAGATGGTGGTTACATGGAATTCGACCATAGAGTCAAATTTTATTGAATTATTACAACAACATAGTTGTTTGTGGGACTTCAATTCTGTGCATTATCGAAAAAAAGATATAAAAAATCATGCTTGGCATGAAATAAGCGAAGTTCTTAAAATTATAGCTTTATTCTTCTTAATCCTTTTTTAATTCCACTCATATCGCTAACTCTAGGTTAGTAGATAACTAAAATAATTATTAAAACTGAATTAATGTTGTTATATTGCACAGTTAAACGGTAACCCTAGAAATAACAATTAAACAACAACATCTGCCTTGACTATAACTTCATTGGATGATTTTATCATGCTCTCATTAGCTGACTATCCATTGCATCGCAAGCTACATTTTCCAGTGTGATCACTATTTGGTGATTGCAACTTGTTGCTGTTGCAGCCATGCACGTGACGAAAAATTGCACAGTGTGACCACAGCTTTAGGCAACTTCAATAGACACTATCACATGGGATTGTGATGATGATGATAACATTCTGATTACCAATTTGTCCTTTTTAACATGGAAGTAAATATGTATTTCCATGCACCCATTCAGACTTGTACACTCCCATCAATTTGTCAATTTACCCAAGCTGCTACCAAATGACGTTGTCTCCAATCTGCCAACCCCTTTAGAAGTGACCATTTTCCCATCTTCTCACATCTCTGGGAGCTGTCATCTATCCCACTTATCAAGATGGAGGATTGAATCTGTAGACTGAAACCTTTTTGCCAGTCTTGTGCTTCCATATCTGCATCCATGGTGGAGATTCCAGATGTTGATGAGGCAGTTGAAACTGTCACAGCATAGATATTTCAGCTGCATCAATAATACATCTGTAAAACATCAAGAAGATTTCGAAAACACAATAAACCTTGGTGGAACATGATTGTGAGGTGGCCCACAAGAAACAGAATTGGGATAGGAGAATTTGGGTAGGGATTTTTCACTGGTATCATACTAAAAAAATCTAATTGCCTTCAGACATGACATCAAAGTCAAAAATTTTCTTGAAGGTATGTTTCTACTATCAGGTTGTCTACTAGTTCCAAGATTGCATGGGACAAGATTCTCAAGATCAACTGGACTGTTTGTTATATTACAATCTATTTCTATTCTCAAACGTAATGGTACAATTGTGAGAGACTTTCAGGATATTGCTGATCTGTTTGGTTCAATATTCTCCTCTGTTCCAGTAGCAGCAATTACCCTGAATCTTTTTGATGTTTGAAAATGTGCATGGAGAATGCTCCCTTGAATATCAGGTCTTCTACATCTGAAGATTATATTCTTTTTACAATAGTTGAACTTCACACTTATTTGTTCAGGCAACATGCAGTGTAGTCATTGATTCAGTCTATTATAGTGTTAAGAAATCTTTTGCCCAATTTCCTTTCTAATCTTTTCTTCTTTTTAATTGAATATGAATAGAGCATATGTTTCTATCATCTTGGACTAGAGCTATTGTCATCGCTTTTCTCAAACTAGTGAAAGATTCCAAGAATTCTTTCCCTTTATAGACCAACTGTTTTGATTAGTTGCCTTTGCAAAATACTTGAATATATGGTGAATTGCCATTTAAGATACTATTTGGAGAGACATGGCCACATTTCATCACCATACCAGAGCAAATTCCATTACTTTAGGAGCACAATGGACAATTTAACACACACTGAGAGATTCGTTTAAGAAGCCTTTCTGAAATGTGAATATCTGGTCCCAATATTTTTTGACATGAGAAGGCTTATGATAAGGCCTGGTGATCTGACATTCTCTGCAACCTTCAATAATGTAGTTTGTATGGGAATCTGTCAATTTTCATTAGAAATTTTTTGCATCATCATATCTTCTAGGACCAAATCAGTTTTATCTACTCCCTTTATACAGGTGGAAGGTGTACCTCAATGATCTGTTTTAATTGTAACTTTATTTGTTTTAAATATCAATGGTATCACAGCTTGCTTATCCCCAGCTGTGAAGTGCTGCTTCTTATATGTTGATGACTTCGACTTCCAAATCTGCTGCCAGTCCACAAAAATGAGGTTTATCGAGAGACAGCTACAGACTACTACAAACTGGATCAATAAATGATCTTCTGAGAATGAGTTTTTATTTTTGTCACACATAACATCCTGTATCCACTTCTATTGGTGATATGGCCTTCATCCAGATCCAGAGATCTTCCTGAGTGGTGTTCCATGTAAATAAAGCCAAATTACTATGCATCATCTTTGACTGAAAGCTCATATTCCATCCCCATTTACTACATTTTAAAGGGAAGTGTATCAGAAATTGAATATCCTCAAAATCATCTCTTGTCTGTCTTGGGGTGCAGACTGATGTTCATTGCCATGAATCTATCAGTCATTGATCCGATCCAAGCTACATTATGGATCTCTCATTTATAATTCTGCAAATGTTAGACCTATTTACCATCAAGCACTTTGTTTATACACTGGGCATTCTGCACATTACTAGTCCAGAATCTGTATTTAAAATCATTTGATCCTCCACTTTCCATCAGGAGGAAATAATTGTTTCTCTTTTACTATACAAAATTAAAATCTTTGCCAAGCAACCTAGCATGGCACAGTATTTGTGATCCCATGTTCTTTCAACTCTACTGCTCAACCTTTGTGCATCCTATCATTTGGTCTGTGAATGCAAAATGTTCTTAGTGAAATTGTTATAGATACTACTTTCATTTGCCATTCCAAATACCTTTCCATTGCACTTTGGAATGTCCCATCCATTTCTGTAGATTTTAGCCTTCACTGTCATCCAAATGATTCCATCTCAGACTGTGTGTTCCAACAGCTCTTTGTAGATTATCATTGAGATAGAATCTATGTTCAACTAATCTTTATGGATGGCTCTAAATCTATTGGCCATATGAGATCTGCTTTTGTCTGTGATGATAAAGTTTATTCTGAACAGATATCCCCATTGGCAATAATGTTTGCTTCAGAGATGCACGCTATACAACTTGTCCTGAGGCACATTAGGAAAAAAGACCACCATCAAAGCATTACCTATTTAGCTATTCACTTAGTGCAGGGATCGGCAAACTGCGGCTCACGAGCCACATGCGGCTATTTGGGTACGTACATATGGCTATGAAGTAAAACTAAAAATGAAAATATGAATGACATTATGATAGTTTTAATGAAAAATTAAAACTACTATAGTATCATTTATAAAATTTTAATGAATTTCATTCATAAAATGGTGATTTCATTTGTTTTATAGGTCTTGCATAACTTCATGGTACTAAGATGCACGAAATGTGATATGAGGGAAGAGAAAGCGAGGGTGGAGGGGGATATATAGAGGGAGAGGAGGGTATGGTTGAACATATGGCTTAATTTTTTGTGATTTTTTTTCCTTCATTTAATAAAGATATATTTAATATTATAACATGTTATAACATTACTTTAAATTTTCCTTATTTGTAAAAATATATATATATGGCTCTTGAATAATTTTTAAATTGTTGAGGGACAGATTTGGCTCTTCTGTCTCAAAAGTTTTTCGACCCCTGACTTAGTTCATTGAAGGCTCTGTTCTCATGGAAATTTTCCTCACATCCAATCTTCATTAAGATTAGAAAGCTTATTTCCTCTTTGACAGAAGGGAAAGACTCAAGATTTGCTAGGTTTTAAAACAGGTTGGTATTTAAGGGGAATGAACTGGCTGATATTGTTACCAAGTCAGCCATCTCTAATCATTCATAGGTTTTCAGAATGCCTTTTATCAATTTAAAACTGCTCATCAGAGAGAAGCTGAAGCAGTTCTACCATTGGCAACATATGTGGGACGAACAACCCAGCAACAAGCTTCACATGATCAAACCATTAGTCGAGCAATAGAATTTCAGCTACCACAGAAACAGGAGAGGAAGTTGTCTTTGCAAGACTTCACATAGGGTACAGCTGGTTCACCCATAGGTATCTTTTAATGGGTGAAGACCAGCCAATCTGCAATCATTGTGATTGTGATTTATCTATTAAACACTCATTGAGTGTCCATATTTTACAATAGAATGCTTGTTGTATTTTATAAAGCAGCACTAAATTAAACAGCAATAGTTTGTTTTCATTAAGAACAAAATCTTATTTTATTCAAGTATAACATTTTTGGTACTTCCATACCCTCCTCAGTACATAAAGAACTATTAATTGTATTTTACAAAGAATATTTATCTATTCTAGAAAAACATTTCAAATCATAAAATTCTGGACAATAATAGTAAAAGAATAAAAAAATAAAATAAAAAACTTTAATAGTAGGTGGAGACGCGTTTGAGGGAGAAGATGACATCTAGGTTTTTGTTTCTAATAATTATTCCGGATTTTATATTATAATTGACCGGTTCAGAAGGTAAAACTGTGAGAGCACCAAAAAGACTAATTTTATTTTGTATTAAATAAGGTTCTTGTATAAGAATTAGATCTATTTCTTTTTCAACAGAATATTTTAAAAGTTCAGATGTAGCTGCTTTACACTTTCCAACATTGATTTGAATAATTTTAAGTTATTTTTTTATTATTATTCTATTGCATAAAATTAATATTATTTTGATTTGATAGAATATTATTGTCAATTTCCCCATCACTCTCCGAATTATTTTCATTTGAATTATTCAGGTTTTTATTTATTATGTCTATTATCTGTGTATTATTCATAATTTGTTCTTTTAATAATAGCTATTTTCAGTTTTTTGATAAATTGACAATTATTATGGAAAGCATTGTGAGAAATATTATATCTATCAATTGTGTTATTTGGTTTTAAGTTGCTATTGTGATTTATATAGTTTATACATTTAGCCTCTTTATTTTTGTTTGTTCATTCTCTAAATGGATGTTGTCCAGTGCGTTGGCTACATATTTGTTCGTTTTTGCAGTTTCTTGCAAGATGATTTGTGCCGCAACATTTGAAGCACCTTATTATTGAAATATAATCATTGATTTTCACTGTTGCCCAATCTATATAAAGGGTGCCCAATGAAATTAGAAGATTTCTGATATTTGGTGATACTGTTAGAACTATAGGCCTGTTTTTTATGTTTTTATTCTTTTTATTGATAACTGTTGTAAATTTACAATTTTCCAAGAAGTCATTTTCATTGAATTGTCTGTTTTTTTCTACATTTTGTTTGTAAATATATTTTGTTATTAGATTTTCGTTTATATAGTTTGGTGTGTTAAGTAGTAGGACTTTTGGATTTTTCTTTATTAATTTTTTAATCTAATTTATCATTTAAGTCTGGAATTTCTTCTATAGCTTTAATTAGTTTTTTGAATTGGTTTGGTTCTTTACTTCTATTATTATGTTTTTGTTTGTGTTGTGTTTTATGTTTTTAACAGTTATACCGAGTTCTTGTGGTTTTACCTTTTGCATAATAGTGTTTTTTATTTCAATTATTTCATTTTCTTTTTTATTGTCTTTTGTATTTGGTTCAATCGAAATTAATGATGAATTGTTATTTGTTTTAGTTATGGATTCTTTAATTAAAGTGTTACCAGTTTTTGATTCTATTGATTAAGAAGCTGCAATTTGGGCAAAAGAAGGTATATACGATGTTGTATTGAATAAGTTTAGTGTTTTAACCATTCCTATAATTTCGTTGGTGTAACCTTGTAATTCTAAGGCATATTTTTGAATCTTTTCTTTCTCATCTTTATGAAGATAATTTTTACTATTATCAGTTAATAGTGCTATAATTTTGTCCGCATTGTCCATTATTTTATCGTGGACAAAGTTTTCTAAATCACTAATGCTGTTCATTATGTAAAAGTACTACACAAATTAGTAAAATAAATATCGGTATACTACCCAGTGCCAGAATTATAATCCTTATTCCAGTGGCATTAATATTTAGCTGAATTATCGTATAGAATTAATATATAAGATAAATATGCCAAAAGTTCCAAATTTATAAAAATGGGTTGTCAATAGCAACCAAAGTCAAAACAAAATAATTCATAAAATTTGGCTTTGCTAAGAAGGAATTAGAACTGAATTAAATAAAATAAAAAATAGTGATAAATTATAGTGTATATTTGGATAAATATTCAACTTATGTTATTTGTAAAACACCTCCGAACTCGTATAGAGGAATCATAAAATGGCATCCATTATTACGTTACAGTGCCCTCTGCAGATTTTGTCTTTTTTGAGGAACTATAATTTCAATTTAATTTTTATTCTTTAATTTTAAATTATTAATAACAACAAATAATTTCGCAGACATCTAAAAATTAGACCTTTCTAAAAATATCCTATTTATAGAAATCTTTCTAACAATACCATATTTATAGAAATCGGTACAGTAGTTCATCCGAAAAAGGGACATCAGCCAGTCACGTTTGACTATTAATATATATGATGTTGTAGTTCTTGCATATGAGAGTTTTATATTGTGTTTATCTAAACCCTTTCTGATTGGTTCTAAGGCATATTCATAATTTACAAGTCTTATATATGTTGCACTCATTTCTCCTGCCGGCAGATGGATAGCATTATTAGCAATGCTATAATTAACAGTGTTTGTCATGTGACATTGTATATTGTTGTAAATGTGATGAATAAAAGATGTGTTATATCCATGTATTTTTGCTTGATGTACTATTTTGTTAAATTCAAGTAATTTTGTGTTCAGACTATCTGAACACAAAAAGAATATAGAAAAAGGAGAATTTAAAACAACACTTGTGAAAGCATTTTATAATAATAATATTGACATCCATTGGAACGAGGCAAAAATAGAACCGTAAGAAATATAGAAGAGATTAAATGGGCGGAAACATTAGAAATTGTAAAATATTCCCAAAAAATGCACGTAATAAATGATAATACTCCAGAAATAATCCCGGCGCCATGGTTTTCCGATGTCCAATAATAATGTTTTTTAGCGATAATTAAAATCACTTAACATTAAAAGTTTAATTATATATGAATAATCTATAAAATTAATTTATAATACAATGTACATAATTTTCTATATATATTATAATGTTATTCGTTTTATATTTTTAAATTTTAAATGTATTCTAATGATTGTTTTGTTATTTGTAAAAAATCAACTGCTGATGATGGCTTGATTAAGCTGAAAGTTCTTCGGTAACAATTATACAGTTTCTTAGGGTCACCTAAGAAACTGTATCTTAGCGACAATGTTCTTTTTTGTTTGTTTATTCTTTGATGCGATTCTGTACTCGAACCATTATAGTGTTCGAATTATCATTTTGGAACTTCTCAGCTTGAAGATGGTAGAGTTACCGAAAGCATTAGCGATGAATAAGCATCTTGTATGAAAAAGTAACAGTAACCTCAACTGCGGTAAGTGCTATAGTTTGTTATTGATATTAAAGGAGTACAAGCAGTGAGCTTTAAAGAATGTATTATTAATGGACGTCGGGAAACCACAGAAAACCATTATTTCTGGAGTATCATCATTTATTATGTGGATTTTTTGGGAATATTTTACAATTTCTAATGTTTCGCACATTTAATCTCTATATTTCTTACAGTTCTCACAATTTTTGCCTCGTTCCAATGGATGTCAATGTTGTTATTATAAAATGCTTTCACAAGTGCCGTTTTAAATTCTCCTTTCGAAAAGAAAAAGTAACATTATAAACATTTTATATTCCATGCTTTTTTTTATATTTCAAAATGATAATTATCTGAAAAATAATACTTAGAATAACTTTATAAAGCAAATTAACAGACTGACGTTGTGTCAGGAGCCATCCCGAAAAACTGAAGGTGCGAGATCTGGAATTGAACTTGGATCTTCTGAGATGATACGCAAATGCTTTAAAACACACCCATCTGGCAGTTTTTTATGCCTAGTGCTATTGTGCACTTAATGAATAATAGTATAAATATATTTTTAGGCTTTTATATGCATTAGCAAATGAAAAAAGGCTGTGATTTGCTTCACAGCAGTGGTCTAGAACATAAACCATTGCAATAATGAGGTGTGCCTGTATATAATTTTAAGTTTCATAAGAAAAAACTTAGAAAATACATGAATATTTGTGGTGCTTAATAAATACTGAATAAAAGTTTAATATATTTAAATTTTATGCATTCATTCAGATTTAACTATTTTTATATTTCATATGTGTATGTTTGTTTATATATATATATTTATTGAAATCCTTATATTTTATGAATTTTAATTTCCACAGAGCGTTTTGATCATCATTGTCCTTGGGTTGGAAATTGTGTAGGAAGAAGAAATTATTATTGAAATCCTTATATTTTATGAATTTTAATTTTCACAGAGCGTTTTGATCATCATTGTCCTTGGGTTGGAAATTGTGTAGGAAGAAGAAATTACCGCTATTTCTATATGTTCATCATGTCTCTTGCCTTGTTGTGTGTTTTTATGTTTGGTTCAGTTATAACTCATCTTGTTTTAGGTAAAAGAATATTTTTTATTTTTTGATGATAAACAATCATACATACATATATATATATATTTACTTGAATTTACATAGAGTCCAGAAATAATACCTTCCTTGATGCAGTTAAAGAATCACCTGCTAGATATCCTTTAAAATTTATTTTAATATTTTTAATAACTTGTTTCAATTATTATATTAATATTGCATAAACAAACAACATACATAAAGATGTAGAAAGTCGTATCAGATCACAATTGATTATAATGGACATTTATTTTTAATAAATTGATACTCTATATCAGTGGTTCTCAATTTTTTTTTTGGGTTGAGGAACACATTTTGATATTTTGAAATTTGGCGGCACACTTAAATATTTTAAATAATAATTTAGATTTAACAACGAATTTTTATTAACACATTATTGTATTTATTCTTATTTATTACATTCAGATTACAGAAATACTCGTATTTATTCTTATTACTTACATTCAGATTACAGACATACTCTATACCGGATCAAAAATGGCAGCCCTAATTAAGTTATAGCACCACCTGCAGATTTTGTCTTTTTAGAGAAATTATAATTTTAATTTCTATTCCTTAATTTTTAAATTATGAATAACGACAAAAGATTTTGACTGTTGCTAAAATTCGAGAGTTAGATTTTTCTAACGATACCCTATTTATAGGAACTGGTACAGTAGTTCGACTGCAAAAGGGATATTTAGTCAACCACATTTCACTATTAATCATATACTGTATACTATTAATATACAGTATATGATTCATGCAGTTACATGCATACAATACATTCTTAATTTACGCGGCACACCATCAAAGGTTTGGCGGCACACTAGTGTGCCGCGGCACAGTGGTTGAGAACAACTGCTTTACATATTAATAAAAACAGTAATCTGCAATATAGGAAATTAATTTGTTACTGGAATATTTGTGACTTCATAATTATCTTCAGCAGAACTGTTTAAATTAATTATTATTATTGTTAGTGTTTATTACTATAGTATTTTTATTACTATATACTGGTAGTGTTTTTATTACTGTAGTGTTACTGTTTAATTTAATTAGTATTTATAAGTATGGTCATTCTATGTCAAGTAACCTAGAAGTCCCTGCTCAACCCTCTTCAATTTTGCTGAAATTTTGAGTGAATATGCAGACAAGTTTCACAGGAAGCTGTGCAAAATTTCATTTCAAGAATGGTGTGGTTGAAGCACCAGGGACTTTTGCGGTAGTCACTTGTATAATGTAATTCAGTCATGAATAATTTTCAAAGTTTTAAATACAATTGTTGCATAATCATAACACTTAGTACTTTGAATTTTTGTAAGCTTGTTCAGATTTTAAACTAAATTCAAAAATTGTTATCAAAGGTCATAAGGAATTGATCAAAATTGATCAGTGTTTGAGAGCAAATATCTGTGTGTTTGATATTATGAATTTAATTTTTTTCTACTGCCATTGGAAAGAGAATTTTTTTTGAACTAGTAATAGTTAATAAAATAGTTTTCCAGTTTTGAGTCTTGAAGTTCTTTAAAATTAGGCCACTGCACATAGAATGACTCAATATAGTTATTAATATAGCTTATTTCAACATTTATATTTTGTTTTATTATTTAAAAAACATACACATTACTAACTTATAAAATCTATAAAGAATTCTTAAATGCAGAATCAAATGTATAATTAAAAAAATATACAGTAGGTCTCAGATTTACATAATTTTGATTTGTTCATCAGTATCTCTGAAACTGCATAAGTATTTTTTTTTTGTTGAATTTTTATAAAATGCATAGTACAAGTCAAAACCATAAAATGCATAGTTTAATTTTTTGCAAACTTTTCATGTTTAATAGAAATATTATTTATGACCCTTAATTTTCTTATCTGTCCTTAAAGTATGCTTATAAATTTCATTTGGCCATTCTATTTTTTGATGCTTCTTCTATACTGCTTTTACCAGAGTATAATTATTACTAAAGACAATACAGTAGTAATTTAGCAGTCCCAAAACACATGAAACATTTTATTTATGAGTAATGTTTTCAAAATAAATTAATACAGCATTAATAAGCAGAAATCAACATAAAAACAATTTATTACGTGAAGTATTTTGGAAAAATTCCATCGTCAACACAATACATTGTATATTACAGAACGGAATTATGTATCAAACATCTTAAGAATTTGTATGATATTCTTAAAACAAATTCAAAAAATTTCTTTTAAAATTAATAATTAACATTAAATGGGTTTAGGTTTTAATCAATATTACTAGAAAAAACTTTAAAGATATACAATATTTAACTGATTAACCTCTGTTGACGTGTATAAACATCATTCAAGTGGAACGTTTTTAATAAATTAATTTCTCCTCATGAATAAAAGTTTCCTGAAATGTAATTGCTGAATCTTTTTTGCTATTGTTGTCACTTTCGAATGTTAGTTAATAAAAATTTTTTTTATTTATTTATCTTTTTATTTTTTTAATTGTGCGTTTTATGATATTTTCATTCTATATGCAGCTCAATTTTTAATTTTTATTGATTTATTTCTTATAGAATTTATAAAATGCATTTTATAATTTTCTTGCATGATTTTTTCTGTTCCTAAATTATGTTTTTTTCTGTGCCTTCTATACACGTCATGTATAAAATCACATTGACGTCTGATGCCATAAATAGGCGTCATTGAACTTTTATAAATTACTTCTTGTTAATGTATAATATATAGTATATCGTTTTTATATATTTTCTCTATTCCAAAATTATCGCTATCGTCCTTTGACGGGCATATGCGTCATGGAAGTGGAACTCTATTATAAATTATTTCTGGCTAATGTATAACAAATACATTATGTAATTTATATATATATAATAATAATAATCTTTCCCTGAGTATATTCTATATTCCCAAAATTCCCAAATTTTCGCTATCGTCTTTTTGACGGGCATACGCGTCATGGAAGTGGAACTCTTTATTATAAATTATATATTACAAGTAGAAGTTAAGGGATAAATCAAATAAAATTCGCTTAATTTGATAAAAAATATAATAAATTTTTCCTGAAACGGTATAATTAGTTCATATTTATAGATATTTCTGCAAAAAAAGCTAAAAAGAAATGAGAGAAACGAATGTAAACAAACATCATTCATTTCAAATGGGCGTGGCTTGCTAGCTTCACTCTCGCGTCTATTGTTTCCCGGGAAATTTCTGTCACGACTACTAAAATCAGATCTGTTTCCTATTGGAAGAACATCGATTTCTTAACCAATAAAGGAAAATCAACTAAAAAATATAGCTGTTATTGTGGGAGGAGTATTGTTCTTATAAGTTTCTCGATAAAACGACGTGTATTTTAATAAATTGAAATAAAAAAACTATTAAAACATAGTAAAAACACACTATATAGTATAAATAATTACTTATAAAACATAATTTCAAAAAATTAATGAGTTTTATTTAACGAATATAAAGCAAAAATTTTGCTAACAAAATTTGCATAATGTTAGTTAAATAAACAAATTTTCATCGAAAAATGGTCCGATTTTCATAAATCATACCTTATTTTGTTCAGAAGAGATGCGACTATCAAAAAATAATATCTATTTCGCTGGATGGTAAAACAGTCAGAAAAAAGAAAAGGTTAACCTTTGACCTAACATAGGCAACGAATACTTTGCCAAATTAACAAATATCAAAAAAATAATTACACAGTTACAGAGAGACACAAAAATTGTCTATATGAGAAAAAATTCAGAATTTTTCGATGAAAAATAAAAAAGATATGAATTTTTATAACTATGAATATTAATTAGGCTTAATTACAAAAACTTGCCGGACGGTAACGATTGGCTGAAACTGTAACGGCACGGACGTCAACGGGTTAAATGTTATAAGTAATAAACGCTAGAGTCTAAACTAAAATTGTTTACTTCAGATTTATGGAATAGTGCAATGCTGGTGAAACATCTTCTGGGGTTCTATCATTAATAAGATCTTCGCATTATCATTAATAAGAGAAAAACGCAAAGATCTTATTAATGATAGAACCCCGGAAGATGTTTCACCAGCATGGCGCTATGCCGTAAATCTGAAGTAAATGATTTTAGTTTAGACTCTAGCGTTTATTACTTATAACATTTAAATATTGTATATCTTTAAAGTTTTTTCTAGTAATATTGATTAAAACCTAAACCCATTTAATGTTAATTATTAATTTTAAAAGAAATTTTTTGAATTTGTTCTAAGAATATCGTATAAGTTCTTAAGATGTTCGATACATAATTCCATTCTGTAATATACGATGTATTGTGCTGATGATGGAATTTTTCCAAAAGTACTTCACATAATAAATTGTTTTTATGTTGATTTCTGCTTATTAATGCTGTATTAATTTATTTTGATTTATAAGATTAAGCAGTTATTATTTAAGTTTAAAGTGTAATGTTTTCAGCAAATTAATGCCATCATCAGCTCTTATAGTATTAAAAAGAATAACAAATTATGGTTAAGCATAAATGTTCTATTCCAGAACAAAGAACATATTTTTAACTATTCTCAAAATAATTTAAATAAAAACTTTAAACAGATAATAAAATATTTTATAATTACAATTAGAAACCTTGGTCCACATAAAAATTAAGCCTAAATATGTAAACAGTTGGGCAAAAGGAAGTATATATAGGTGCCACAACAAGAAATCTTGAAGATAGGCTGTTAGAACATAACAGAGACATTAAGAAAGAAAACCTTACTACTGCTTTAGCCAAAAGGTATATGAGAGTAATTTAAAAGTGGACTGGGAGAATACTAAAGTAATTAAACAAATTTTTGATGTAAAAGAGTTAGGGGTAATAGAAGATTTACAAATTTTTAAAGGAAGCATGCAAGGCAGAGTTATAAATGATAACCAAATGGACACTGTGTCTAATGCCTGAAAACATGCTTTAAGGGGTCTCATGTCTGATGATGATGTTAACTAATTGAATTAAATTCGTGATGAATGTTTTACTGTTTAGTTAAATATTATTATATTTAATTGTTTACGTATTTAGGCTTAATTTTTACGTGGGCCAAGGTTCCTAATTGTACTTATAAAATATTTTATTATCTGTTTAAAGTTTTTATTTAAATTATTTTGAGAATAGTTAAAAATATTTTAAATCCTGATGTATGATTAATTTAAAAATATGTTCTTTGTTCTGGAATAGAACATTTATGCTTAACCATAATTTGTTATTCTTTTTAATACTGTAAGAGCTGATGATGGCATTAGTTTGCTGAAAACGTTTCTCATAAATAAAATGTTTTGTGTGTTTTAGGACTGCTTAATTAGTGTGTACTGTCTTTAGTAATAAATTTATTTTTTTTTGTATATTTTATTGTTGTTTCCTTATATATCAAAAGTAAGCTTTGTTTAGATTTAGACGATTTTTTGATTTATGCAGAAATTTTTTCAACAAATTAACTGTTTAAATCAGGGACCTACTATGTATAAAATGTAATATTTGTCTTTTTTTTATTATGCTTGGCCTGTTGGATCAAACTTTGCTTGTTAACTATTTATGATTTATGGATAACAAGGTATTCTGGATTGGGCCTTTTAGGATGATGACAAGCATATGTATTTAAATCTTTCAAATTTTTTAAATCTGGGAATGATACCATCATAATATGTATATAATGGCATTACTACAGTGGATAATATCAGAAAATAGCATCTATGTAATGTATAAAAATAGATGACATCACAAAATATCAATATATTACATCATAGTGACTATAATGTTAATGTAGGTATCATCAAAAATATACTCAACATATGACAACATAACATCATTGTTGTGCCAAAAAGAATTTGTGAGCAATGCCTGGCGCTATTTGCTTTTAAATCTTCTGGCTATGGTGCAGAAAAGATTATGTTGTGTATGAATATAAAATATGTTAAAATTAAGAATTCCTTAAGCACTTATTTGAAGCAGCCCTTTCTAAGAAATATTTTATGTTTGGAGTTACATCAATTTTTATCAAATGAAAATTTTCCTTTGAACAAAGTCATGATAATCATAACTTTATTCTAAATCTGTATGCATAGCTTTTTATATACTATTTTCATATTTATTTTATACAGGTAGGCCTCGATTAGTGTGAGTTCAAATAATGCGATATTCGATTAGTGTGACTTTTTATAATGAGAACACTATATAATACAGATATACAATGATAATATACACTTTTCAATTTGCAATTGTGCATCATTAGCATACATTATAAGCCTATTGTACACATTTTGCACATTGTATGACTTATGTGCACTTTTGCACAATTATACACAGAATGCACACATTTTATACAACTTTAAATCTTACCTGTATTGTACTGTACATATTTTTGTTAAATTGTATGCAATTCGTGTATTTTTTGTATCACTGCATCAACTAGGATATATAAATTGTACATTTTGTAGAAATGTACATTATTGCGTACATTTTGTATTAGTGTACTTTAGTACATCTATTGAGTATAATTTGTACAATTGTACACCTAGTGCATACATTTTGTATAATTATACATTATTGCGTACATTTTGTACAGTTGTACACTTATTACATAAATTTTGTACGATTGTACAGTATTGCGTACATTTTGTACAATTGTACACTTATTACATAAATATTGTACCATTGTACACCTAGTACATACATTTTGTACCATTGTACACCTAGTACATACATTTTGTACAAAGCCAGAATTGGCGGCCAGGCAGTGCTTAACTTCCGCTTTCAATTCGCTATTTTAGTTTCGATTTGGAGATTGGTTTGATGATGGTTTAAGATGCAATTCCTGGTAAGTTATTAATTTAGATTATGAATAACGATGTAAAATATGAAAATAAATATTTCTTAAACTGTTAGTATTGTGGTTATTCATCGTGAGGTTGGCTAATGGCCGGAATCTTACAAAGCAAGAACCAATTACCATATTTTACATATAGTTAATACTTCGAATAGTGCAAATTTGAATAGTTCAAGAAATTCGTGGGACCCATTATTCACACTAATCGAGGCCTACCTGTATTCTATAAATATGAAATGCATCAGTAAAGTTTGTTAAATTAAAAATATTTATTGCAAATAATGTAACAGCTACTTTCATAAATAGTTGGTGTTTTTGTTAAAAGTCTTTATGGAATCACAGTTTATAGTTAGGATGAAAAACTTCTCCTTTTTATAGCCTCAATATAATAACAAAGATCATTCACATAGTTTTATGTGGCAAAAATTTTCAGTTACTGGCAGCTTATTGGAGAATATAGATGCTTAAATGTAAATGAAAGATATTTTAAATATTCGAAAAGTGTATCCTGTTATGTAAAACAATATATCCAGCTTTATCTTTGTTTGGTTTTTAATCTTTGTTTCTTATAAAAAAAACTACTTTTAGTAACTTTTAACCATTTGATTATTAAATTTTTTGTTTCTTCCATTCAATAGTGAGATTATTTCACAATTCCTTAAATAATGATCAAACTAATGATTAACAATATTCTAAAAACGACATACAATAATCATCAACTTATGACCACTTGTCTATTGAAATTACTGCTTTTCTTAGGCTTATGCCTAAAACTAGAATAAAATTATAGCACTTTTCTGCAATCCAAAAATTTTTTATTATACAAAGGGTTAACAAACTTGTTAAAGTTGTTAACCCTTTGTATAATAAAAATATTTGGACTGCTGAAAAGTGCTATAATTTTATTCTAGTTTTATGACCACTTATATTCAGTAAATACTATGATTGGCTTATATAAATTCTATGAGCTTATATAGCTTGTCTTCTTTGTTGCCTAACAGAAACTTAATGCTTGGCACCCTGTTAGCAACATACACACAAAGGTTTTTTCCAAGCTGGATCAGACTCACCATCAGCCTCTTCAACTTGTTTGGCAGGGTAAGATGTGTCTAAGGTTGCATAGTTAATTGTACGAAGTCCAAAAAAGTTTACTTTATTTCTTATGGTTACATGCATTGTATCACAAACTGGATCAGGCAAGAATGTATATTGAGAGAGAGCACCAATTGCAGCATCTTGTTGTGAGTATAGGCTGCAATTGATGATGACTACATGATACGAAAATGACATCAGTTATCACTTAATTGCAAGAGATAAAGTAAATTTTTACCAATATATGAGTGGTGAAACTTTCTTAAAAATGATCAGTCTGGGATTAGCATTCTTAAGGATTAAAATTTCTGACTAACAGATATGAGAAAATAATAAATCAAGGAACAGTTGATGCAGGTTTAAATAGAAATTCAATAATGTTTTCAGAAAAGTGATATATCTGTGAATAATAGTTCAAAGTTTCACTCTGCTTTAATGTTTGGGACTTAATGGGTTAATTAATAAAAACATACAATGAAGTTGGTGAAAGTATCAAACAAAAGTAACTGTGATACAAATTCCATAAATAAAATCTTTAGCATTTCTGAACTTGCTCATCTGAAAAAGAAAGAAATATGACAACTTTGGTCTTGTATTTAAATTACATATAATTTTAGTAATTTTAATATGGTTTTGTTTAAAATTATAGTTATGCAATTATCATCTATAATTTCTTAGATGAATCAAGTACTAAATTTTATGACAAAAATATGCCACGATTCGTTAGTAACTAATGAATTCTCTAGAAATGAGGATTTTCTATCTTTATGGATCTTGGATGATAAATTGGAAACAGAAGACTGGATTGAAAATAAAAAACTTTAATTCATAATATATAATAGTATGGGTGAATATGCATTTAATATTTCCCTAAAATGTAGGGAAAACATAATCATAAGTTTGCATATGATTTTTATAAGATTGACAGCAATGATGTTTGAGTTTCAAAACAAAATTGAAGCAGGTAATCTATATATAGGGAAACAAACCAAGGCATGCTGCCTGACATATTTTGAAAATTTGAATATATTCAATTATAATTTTTAAATGTTGCTGATTGAGGATAAGTTACATCAGGGCTAATCAAGGACTGACATTTGTTCAGTCAGTCTTTGGTTAGCCGTGACGTAACATCATTGAATATATTCAATTAATAATTGTTAAAATTTTCAACAACATATTTCATGCAGTATGCCTTGATTTGTTTCTCTATATGTAAATTACTTTTTTCAATGATGTTTGAGTTTAAAAACAAAATATGCAATTTTGTTTTAAACTCAAACATCATTGCTGTCAACCTTATAAAAATCATATGCAAACTTATGATTGTGTTTTCCTACATTTTAGGGAAATATGAAATGCATATTTGCCTATACTATTATATATTATAAATTAGTTTTTGATCTTGAATCCAGTCTTCTGTCTCCTATTTATCATCCAAAGTCCATAAGGATGGAGAATTCTCACTTCTAGAGGCTTCACAAGTTACTATGGAACAGTCTCCCATCATTCTACTTATCAGAATTTGTTAACATGATTCAATTTATATTGTGATGTGATCCATAAATGGATGATGGTATCTAATTTTTTTTGAAACTTAAAATAATAATGACTATATATAAAGTTAATAATTTTATTTAAACAAATCATTTACTATTGTTTATTGTCAAGCATATATTGTTTTTTAACCGTTCATTTAATATAATAAATTGCAGAGATTATTATTATGATAGTGCAAATATAAACTTCACTAATATAACTAGTATATCTATAAATAAGCCTTATTCAAAGTGGAAAAACAATTTTATTACAGAAGTACTCTCGACTTTAAAAAGTCATCATCAGCTTTATAAAACAACAATTAGAATACAACGTTTTGGAATATAATATGTGGAATGTTATTTAAAACTTTAAATTATTATAAAAAAGAATTATAAACGAATATTAAGGTTACATAATGAAATTAATAAACAAGTAAGGGGGAATCCTAAGCCCATCCAAATAAATTACATAATAAATAAATAAAATATAATAAAATTGTTAAAACGAAACTATTAAAATAAAATAAATTAAAATAAAAATAAGAATTAAAATGGTTACGTTAAAATCTTAAGGGGGCTATATAAACCACTGCGGGGTTTAATAACTGGTCGGTTATCATTTATAACATACGTCTTATTACTATAATGTTTGATGACGATGGCTTCAGCCATTTTTATATCTTCCACTTTACTTATTCATCTGACGACACACGCTTGATCCCATTGGACGGTGACGTCATACTGGTAGCAATGTTTGACGAGTGCAGTGTTGAAGCTCGCTTTTCTTATATTATTTTGGTGTTTTTTCAATTGGGTATCTAGAGATCTCACAGTGCTATAGATATACATTTCTTGTCTATCAAGATCATTGTTGTAGATGGGAATGATATATACCCTGGCCCATTGTTGTGATGCTGCTGGCAGTTTGATGTGCTTTAAATTATGGAAGGTAGTATGGAGTCGACTATAAGTTACAAACTTATTATACTTTGTTAGTGCTTTGCTCAAAAACTCAATAGCTTTATGATACTGTACAGGATGTTGTGATGTCACAGGGGTGGAGATGTTATGCCAGTATTTGTCAATAGATTTGTTAATATTTCTGAAGAATTTTGCATCATATCTGTGCATTATAGCTTGGTCTACTATGATGCTGTATTCAGCTTGCTTAGCCAAATGGTCCAAGCAATGTGTTCGTAACCTTTGCAATAGGTAGTGGAATGCCACTACTTTATACCCATAAGGACCACCTAGGAATGAAGGTTGGTGTATAAGTTTCTTTTCTATACACAGATGTTGTGAATTTTTTGTTAAGTATGGTGATACTGATATCTAAACACATCAAACTGCTGCCCTATTTATGTATTAAAAATATGAAAGAAAATATTTAATATCATCATATTTCCAAAACGATTATTTCATATTTATTTCTATACGAGTAAAAGAAAATAATATAAAAAATATAAACAATAGAAAGTACGAAAGGAAAGAAAGAAAAAAAAATTTAATTCTTATTTAAAACTACTACAGCCATCAGAAAAATATTTATAGGTCTGTGTTGAGAGTTTAATACGATTTTTTTTCTTTTTATTTCCTTCTAAGAGCTATTTCTCTCAATTAAGAAAATATTTCTGATGTAGATATGATTTTCTTTATGGAATTCCAATCTCATGAGAATTGGTTTGTAGTAGCCACTCTCAAAAGGTTAGTAATGGCAAGATAAAGACCGTAGCGGATTGACTGTGTGGAGAATGTGGACAATTCACATGGATTGGGTTGCTTGCGGTTGCTATTTTAAGTACTGCTACTAATGGATTATTATTACGTTTTTTTTTTTTTTTCCTGTTTATATTTCTCCACACAAATTTGGATACCAGTCCACCATTAAATAGAAATTAACAAAATAGTTTTTATATAATCTGTTTGTCTTTCTGCTGTCTCTCCATCTGCAAAATAATTATGAATGAAACATTTAGAATATTTAGACTCTAGAAGATTGTTCCTTATTAGTTAAGCATTATGCTTATCAATTTATAATTTCTATGTAATCCAGTTACAAAATGTCAGGCATTAAAATTTTTTAAAAAGTTAATCTTTTAAAAATTGCTCATATAGATATGAATGTATTATTCCTAATAAAATATATAACTATTTTAATAAACAGTATTAAGATTCATTTGTTAGAATTAACATCAAATTTCTTTAACCTAATCATTATTTGCATTTATTTTTTTTATTATAAATTCTAATATTTTTAATAGAAATTAAATATTAAATAATTTTGTGAAAACCAGTATTTACATTCCTTTTCTTCACAATATTACATTTTTGATTCTGTTGATTGTACTTCAATTCTTAATCATATGTTATATATAATTTTTGATTTAAAACTTTGTATAAACATATTACTTTTAATAAATATTATTTTTTATTTTTTTTTATTCCTTCCATGTTATTTGAAGTTTAATTTTTTCAGAAAAACTTTAAATATCTTTTCAAAATTGATTAGTTGAAATCTCTTTATAAATTAGTGAAATTTTTGAGTTAATATCATATGAACTGAAATATTTATTTACCAAATACGTTAGTTTTATATGAAACTTATATTGAAGAATAACAAATTCCCTATTATAGTTCTTCGTAGAAAATTTCTTCCTTCCCTATCTATAGTTTAAATTTATGAAATAATTTTTAATAAAATAGTAGGTTTTGTATATTGTATAGTAGATTTTTTAAATTGTTTATTTTTATTTAATATTAAATTATTATTAAAATTAGATTTTTTGTTTTTATTTGATGAAAAAATCCAATTCACATTATATTTATTAATTACAAACATATTTAAAATAATTAAATACAGTAAACAATAAAACAATGACTTAACAATAATATTAGATTCTTTAAATTTGTTATATTAAAAATTATCAGATATAATAATCGCGAATTCAGAGATAAATTAATTCCAGTAATATAATAATTTCTACATACAGTAGATTCTGCATAAGACGACCACCTCCCGTTCCAATAAAAACTGGTCGTTTATACAGGTTTATTATAATATAGCATGTTTAAATGAAACAAAATACTTTAATAAAATCGAAACGTATGTTTTTGTTTGTTACAATTTATAGCACAGCTTATCATTTATTCTAAAACACAACATATTTAATTAGTGTGGAAAAAACTATTAATAGTGTTTTGTCGCATTCCACTGTTATTTTTTAATTTCATGACAAATCTTGTTCGATGTCGTTTAATTGAGACGACAATTTTTCATTATTTTCTATTGTCGATGCCAATTTAAGTCTTCAGCATGTTTCTTGCAGGGCATCATTCGCTTAAGGTTGCAATTTCTGTTGTTCCTCCATTTAGTCAGAATTTCTTTTTGAGACAATATTTTGTGGATCTGTGTTTTCTCCACGGATTTTTCTGCTAATTCTCATTCAGAAAGATCTTTCTTACTGTTTTCAATCATTTTTATTCACTGTTCTAAATTCAAGGCATTAATCGCATCTCTCTTTTATTTTTTATAATTACTATGGCAAAACAGTGTTCGATGTCATTTAATTGAGACAACAATTTTTCATTATTTTCTATAGTTGATGCTAGTTTAATTCTTCAACATGTTTCCTGTAGGGTGTCATTCACTCTAAGGTTGCGATTTTCGTTGTTCCTACATTTAGTCAGAATTTCTTTTTGAGACAATATTTTGTGGATCTGTGTTTTCCCCACAGATTTTTCTGCTAATTCTCATTCAGAAAGATCTTTCTTACTGTTTTCAATCATTTTTATTCACTGTTCTAAATTCAAGGCATTAATTTTCTGTTTAGCCCATGGTTTAGACATGTTTCAACATCCAAAGTGCAGTGATAGCATCACATGTGTATGAGATTACATTTGATTAATACACTTGCATAGAACACAGTCATCTGGATCTGGTGGTTGATTGTTTTCACTTTCTCTGTTTTCTCTATATCACTTTGCCATAGGCTTTCAAGTTATGATTTTTGTTCAGAAAGACCTTTCTTACTGTTTCTTCAATCATTTTTATTCGCTATTCTAAATTGAACGGATTAACTTTCCTTTTAGTTCATAGTTTAGCCACGATTCAATACCCTCCCATTAAAATAGAAAATAGAAATGGCACCACGAGTTCATTATTCCAGTCCTCTATGTCATTCTCTTGGTATAAATGATGGGGAAAAATTTGCACGATGAAATTTTTTTAATTGTAGTAGTTTGGCTTATCTGAAATTTAAGTTTAAAAGAAAACGATACTGATGTAAACAATAAAGATAGTGAATTAGTAGTGATATTAAAAAAATTATGGTTGTCATAGATTGTTTCACTTTATGTTGGTTTATAAAATTGATGGTTGTGGTTGTGTTAGGGAGGTGGTCGTCAGACCTGGGCATTATTTAAATAGAAATTTATTTAAATACTTTTTCAAATAATTTTTTATTGCATTTGATTAATACGCTTGCGTAGAACACAAACATCCGGATCCGGTAGCTGATTGTTTTCACTTTCCCTGTTTCCCTATATCAGTGTTTCTCAAACTATGGATCGCGACCCCAAATGGGGTCGCGAAGCGAAATGCTGGGATCGCAAAAATTAAATTCAAATACTTGAATTTTAGTTTATATGTAATTTCACAAATGTCCAATATTTAACGTATGACAACATATGTATTTTCAATATAGTTGGCTGATTGTGTTCCTCTTAATAAGTGTATAAATGATTTATGTATTTGTATGTTTTATTTCATATTTAATACCGGGGTTGCGAAAAATCTCGTAATGAAAAATGGGGTCGTGAATGAAAAAAATTTGAGAAACGCTGCCCTATATCATTTCGCCATAGGCCTTCAAGTTATGATTTTTAACGTTTTTAATAAAAAATTTAATTATCATATCATAGATACAAATCTAAGGAACAGGCATATTAAAAAAGATATCGCATTAAAATAGAAATGACACCATGATTTCGTTATTCCGGGGCTCTACGTCATTCTCGAGGTATGAATGATGAGGAAAAATTCGCACGGTGCAATTTTTTCAATTGTAATGGTTTGGCTTAAATGAAATTTAAGTTTAAAAAAAAACGGTATTGATATAAGCAATAAACATAGTCAATTAGTAGTGATATCAAAAAAATTATGGTTGTCATAGACAGTTTTACTTTATGTTTGGTCTATAAAAATGATGGTCGTTCGCGTTAGGGAGATGGTCATCTTATGGAGAGTAAATTGCATTATTTCTATGGGAAAAAATTTGGTTCCTATAAAATTGTGGTGGTCAGGTGGTTTTCTTACACAGGTTTTCGTGAACTCAGTTTTCACTGTATATGATATTTTTATTTCATTCATTAGAATAAATTACAGCACGGTATTTTCATTTTTCGATTTTCCTAAAATTTCTTAGAAGTACTGTACAATATTATATATTTTTCGTTTCACATCGAATACGATATTTATTTCATACAGACATCAGCTACTATGATATCTAGTATGGTATTTGTTTGTTATACAATATTTTAAGACTTTAATTATTCTTTAAAATAAAGAACAACTAACACCCAACATGAAATGATTTAAAAATTGTTTAATTCTTGAAATTTTTCAGGTCACTTTAATAAAGAGAAAATATATTTCTATGAAATTTCTTCAATAATAATTTCATTTTTATTCTTTTCTCGTAAGCAACTGCTATAATTATGTATAAGTGCATTATATCATATAACATGCATATTATCTATTATAAAATGAGAGTATTATGACTAAAATTGTGGATTATAAAAAAGAAAAATCAATAATTTTAGTTAAAGGACATATGTTTTATAAGTACTGTATTTTAAAATTTTATAAGAAATAGAAATTTTATTTTGTGCGATAATTATAAGCACAGAATCATCAGTAAAATATTAAATTACTAATATTCCCTAGCAATATGTTCTTATGCAAAATTGATAACTTAATTTTATCTTAATGTCATTCGAAAAAATTCAAGAGATTGATTTGATTTAATTTTATGAATAAAATACACACACACACACACATATATATATATATACTAGCATACCCATAGCAGTAAAATAACACACACACACACACACACACACACACACACATATATATATATATACTAGCATAGGCTTAGTGACCACGTGGTACTTATGTTAAACTTTCGTTAGGCTTAACGACCAAGTATTTAGATTTATATAATATATATAAATCTAAATACCTGTGCGTGTATGTTCAATTATAAGGCAAGATAAGGGGCATTAGGAAATTCAGCCTAAGATTGTCACTATATATTAAATGAATAAAAATGGTAGTGACAATCTTAGGCTGAATTTCCTAATGCCCCTTATCTTGCCTTATAATTGAACATACAGGC
>AYEL01080099.1:0-14782 GCA_000484575.1 Olivierus martensii
GATCTTCCATCTTTGATCTTTATCTAGTAATTTATGCCAATTATAATTAAAAAAACAAATTTCTAATAATCAATACCTATCTTAAGGCCTTCCTGCCTAAATCCCCTAACGAACAAAAGTTGTTTCATAAAAATCTATTCAGTCGTTCTCGTGTTATAAGTGTACACGTGTGCTCAGGCATTTTAGATTTATAATATTTATAGATATACGGTATTTAAATAAATCATGAATTCTGGATAACCATAAATTGATTTGGAATTCCATTGTATGCAGATAAGAAATGATTCAAATTGTATTTCAAATTATAAAATAAGGATTCTTTATATAATATCAGTAATAAGCGTGTTATTTTGAATTTTAACGTCATTTATAACGATCTTAAACAGATAAGAACCTAATATAACTTGCAAATCCAGCTATGAGGACATTGAACATATTAATTATGCAATCTGAAAAAGCAATATCGCCTAACTCAAACTATTGTTTATTGTTATCGAATAAAGTGTAATATATTGCGAAGTACAGTAGTTTGGTAGTAATATGATTATGTTTACTGTTAAAACAAAGTTCGACTTTTCAAAATTTCCCAGTACTTCTTCATTTGTAAACAATATCAATATTGTTTACAAATGTTGATTTGAATATTGCAAATATTGTATTACAAATTGTAAGTTATTATGCATACTTTATATGAATTATTATTATTTTTAATCATCCATAGATATATCTTATATAAATTAAATTGAAATTAAATTATTTGTATTTAATTGGATTGTTCTTAGTTCGTACAAAATTAAAATTCGATTATTCGTGATAAATGTTTCGTATTCCAGAACATATACTAGGATTCTCGTCCATCAAAAACTAAAAATCTAAAATTAAGTTTGTAAATATGATTATTTTTATATAAGAATACTCCCTATGTATTAAATGTATACAGTAGAATATATTAAAATAATAATATCAATTGTATTTGATAGATTTAAGTTAGAAGAATATAAAAATATTTAAGAAAATATTTATTTATATAATAAATAAAACTATCACTCCTCTTATAAATATGAAATAAAAATTATCTAACATTAACTGTTATACTAATCATTTGTGAGCAATAATTAAATAAATTTTATTAATTTTGAGATCGGAATAAAATGAAAGAAATGAATTTAAAAAAAGTTTTCAGAAAAATATCGGAAGAGAAATACTGTATATGGAAAATAAAATATATTCAAATATTGAGCAAAGCAATGAAAATATAAAATGAAGTATAAATTTTTGATTTACTACTACTACTCAAAAATACATGTAGGCCTATATAATATCTTAGAAAAGAGCCTGAATAAATTAATACCTAAATAATATTAATTTTCAAAGCACAAAAAATTCATAAATTTGATTAACATTTTATGACTGGCATATGTTTTATTTTATTGTATAAAATGGCATTAATATAAATTATTTAAATAAATACACTTATATTTATTAATGTCTACTTATCTTTTGTATATATACAATATTTATTATTATTTTATATTCTCGTGAAACCAGCTGAGTATTTTTATTTGATTAGTTCTGTATCTCAAATATTAAATTTGTTCGAAATTTTTCATGAGGATTTGCTAAAAAAATTATTTATTATTCTTATTTTTTATAATTTAATGTAAATAATTAATTGTAACGCTTGTTCTAATATTTAGATTTCTTTTAATGAAATAAAATAGTTTCATATTCTTTACTTAGAAAAAACAGTCGATATGCCATTTATTTGAATAAATATGTTATAGACATATAGTAAAAAGAATTATTATTTTATTAAACAAAAATTTTACATTTCTCTGGGTATTTTGGTGATTTAAATATTCTGCTTAAATATAGAACACGATATAAAACGTCATAACTATTAGTAGGTATTTCTGCGCCTGGGGCAAATGCATTTTATAGCCCCAAAAAACGGTGCAAATACATTTTTATTGCTTTCTAAAATAACTTTCACCAAATTGAAACCTTTTTTTGTGCTCTTAATTTCTTTGCGCCCGGAGCGAGTGCTCGCTCATATTACGATGATGGATCATGTAAATGTGCATTACGTCGTCTGGATGGCCGCGTGATAAAGCTTTGGCTTATCACGCCCTGGAGGATCCGGGTCCCAGACCTCCAATTTTTCAGGAGGGGTCCAGGCCCGGCCCCTTGAATCCCATCCTTCAACCATCCGGTTGACCCCATCATGGGTGCTGGCCAGCCCTATAATGGGCTCTATAAGTACCCGCCGCCAGATACAGAATATCCCATGAGGATATGGCAGCTTAATATAACTAACCTAACTGTAAATGCATTACGATATTTTGATATTGTACTTACATAACATTTAAACTATGATCTATATTTTCTCTTAAAAAATTTAGAATATAGTGCTATATTACCTGACAAGTTTCTACAGAAGCTTCACCTTTTCTTAATCTATCCGCAACTTGCTTCGGTATCATCTGATATAAAAGTTCGTCCGTCCTCTTCATCTCTATATCCAATTTCTTCATCGATTCTTCTAACTGTTTGCTCTTTTGCAATTCCTTTCCAAAATAACATAATTTATAATTAATATAATTATATTATATCTGTATGTATTTGCAGTTAGAATGAACAGGTGATTTATCAAATTCCAAGATCGCATGCCATTTCTAACTGCAGTCATGAAAAAAAAAGAGAGAATATAATAAAATACAAGAATTTTTATGCGGCTTTAAATTTGATGTTATATATTTTTTATCATTCTATTATATTAATGTTCAACTTGGAATAAAATTTGATTGAGTTTCAGCTACTGTAGACAGACATCCCAAATGTCGATTTACATTGTTAACCTACTTTCTATAAAATTTGAGATAAGCAAAAAGCGTTAAAAATTCTAATGTTAGATTATTATTATTTTAAATTTATTAATTTTTTAGATATTAATTTAGATTTAGTAATTCTTTTATATTTAAGCTAATTAAAAATTATTTTAGTTTTTGAATTTTAAGTGAATAATTAAAATTGTTTATTCGTAGCGCCAACGTATTTATAACTACAATTGAAATTTTCAGACAATTTTTTTTATGTTAAATTAATCTGAGAAACGTAATTTAAAAGATTATAGCAGGATTTCGATTCATGATAATTGTATCCATTGATAGCGGAAGCGCTATGATTACAATAGCAAACAAGTGCTAACAAATTAAACAGAAAATATGCAGCAAATCTTGAAAAATTTGAAACATTACTAGCTTTAAGCTAGTCTAAATATTTTTTGTAATGTTTTTCAAATAAAAAATTATATATAAAATAAATACGTTCGCGCCTTTAAAAAATAAATTAAAAAAATTTAGGAAATTGTTTTTATTTATTTTTTTATAAAAATAATGAAATACTCTTAGCTTGACTTTCTTTGAACATCTTTCTAAAGCATTAAAACCTTCCGGATCTGTAGGATTCACCTTTACCCATCCATAGATCTGTAGTAGACAATTATTTTTTGGGAGAAAAATCATAAATAAAATATTATTCGCTTAGGAGGAGTTTATTTTATAGGACACCATCTCTTAAAATATTTAGTAAATTTATTTATGTTTAAATTAACATTAATTAGGGTATTTTCAAATAAGATACTAATGTTTTACTGATAAATATTTTTCATTCAAAATTCTTATGAAAACAATTTGAAATTAATTAAATTTGAATGAGAATATTATATAATAATAAATTATTTATTTTTAGTAAAAAGTAAATAAAGCTTTAATACGAAGCAGGATAGGAAACATTTTGGAGTGAGGATCATTTGAAATAAACTTCTTCATTACTTTCCGAGTACATTTTATTATTTTGTCTCAAAACAATTCTAAAAATAATATATAACAATTCTAAAAAAAAATTAAATATAACCTTAGTTCAAAAGCTATTCCTATAAAAAGCCTTAGTTGTCCAGATAAAATATTTTCTGTGAAATCAAATTCGGTTCTAGTCTGCATAATACTAATAATGAGTTTTCTGTGGTTAAAATATTGCAATTACAATATTTAATCTACGATTTCATTCTTATTATAATAGATAATTTAAAATAATATATCTGTAAACTGATTCTTATAATGTTGTAATATAATAATTTCTATATTAAAATTAAACCGATTCGCATATTTATCAGATTATAGACTGCTTTCAAATTCAATAATATCTAATTGACAATGGTGATATCATTTCACTAAATATCAAATTACAGAATCCCTTGATTAGTGCGCAAAAATTGAGACTGTCCCTTAATATATGCGGTGCCAGAATTGATTAATGCGCTTCAACAAGTGCGATTTTTTTTTTTTTTTGCAAACCCTCTGAATCGTGGGTAACTGAATATCCAGGGTTGTAGTCTATATGATTAGAGTACCGTAATAAATTTATTTATTTATTTAATTTTATTAATATTACGATTTTAGTCATCTAATTGTTATATTTTAAATTCGTTCGTAATTTTATTTATTAATAAAATTTAGTGTGAATGGAAACTACCTAATAATAGCCATTACAATATTATATACCCAGCCTTGCCTTCAGTTCTTCTGCAGAATTCGATGTCTACGGACGTGGAATTATTTTTTATAAAATTTATGCAATTTTAATAAAAAATAATTTTTTTTTCTTTTTATGAAAAATAAAATTTAATTCTTATTCTAAATTTTTAAACACCTATATATATATATACAGTATATATTCCTCCAATGATTTAAAATACATATAATGCAATATAGATACGTTTTGAGATATGCTACGTTTCCACGGGACAGTTGATTGTGATTAAATGTTTGATTGAGATTAAGTTTATACGTGTAAACGCGAACCTGATTTACTGATCATGATTAAACTGCAAACAACGTGATTAACTTAACCAAGTTTCCAGAACTTGTTTAATTGCCTTTCTACTTGATTATTGGTATTGCGAGGATTTATTAACCGCACTAATCAAGGGATTCCTGTATATACCGGCTTATTTAAATAATCTTTTAGTTCATCTTGGAAAAAAGTTGCAATACAGTAGTTAGATTTAACTTTTAACTGATTTTTGTTTGACATTTATATTTTAAATAGTTTTTTATTTATAATAAGTATAATTTGATCTGATTTGCACGCAGATTTTATAAAAACTTTATTTGCATTATCCGTGAACTTGCACTTTCGTAACAAAATAACGATGGGTGTCTGAAAAAAAGAAAAACTATATTCTTATGGTTTTCAATAAATCATCAATGTTTAGGTTGTTGTACTAAAATATTCATATAAAGATAATAATTTATATTTTTAAAGTAAATTTAGCATGCATTTAAGAGCATTTGTGAATAACCACTAATTTCTGAAGATAAGATGATATTTTACAGGATTCATTATAATTGTTTCCATTGGTTTTTTAGTTTGATTAGTGCGATTTTGATATATGCGGCGTATTGCGAGGATTTATTAACCGCACTAATCAAGGGATTCCTGTATATACCGGCTTATTTAAATAATCTTTTAGTTCATCTTGGAAAATAGTTGCAATACAGTAGTTAGATTTAACTTTTAACTGATTTTTGTTTGACATTTATATTTTAAATAGTTTTTTATTTATAATAAGTATAATTTGATCTGATTTGCACGCAGATTTTATAAAAACTTTATTTGCATTATCCGTGAACTTGCACTTTCGTAACAAAATAACGATGGGTGTCTGAAAAAAAGAAAAACTATATTCTTATGGTTTTCAATAAATCATCAATGTTTAGGTTGTTGTACTAAAATATTCATATAAAGATAATAATTTATATTTTGAAAGTAAATTTAGCATGCATTTAAGAGCATTTGTGAAAAATCACTAATTTCTGAAGATAAATAAGATATTCTGGATTAATTCAATTTTTTTTAATTATTGTATTAAATGGGAATTTTTTAAAAATAATTTTTTATGTTTCTGTCTTATGATTAGCTATTAGATTACTTTAAAATTAGAATTATTCTTTCGTAATTTAGCTGGATGATGTTACGCCATATAACGAATAAGATAAGATATTCTAGATTAATTCAATTTTTTTTTAATTATTGCATTATATTTTTAAAAAATAATTTTTTATGTTTCTGTCTTATGATTAGCTATTAGATTATTTTAAAATTAGAATTATTCTTTCGTAATTTAGCTGGATGATGTTACGCCATATAACGAATCAAATCTATAATAATCATCATAAATGAGTTCATCATTAAAATGAATAATAAAATAATTAAATTAGAAAATAAAATAATAAAACATTTAAAATTAATAGTTGTAGTTGAGTGTCTCCATAACAGATGGCGCTATGCATATTGTGACGGTAGAGTCCGTAGATAAATAGAGTACCGCATTCTGCCTCCATTTTATATCCTCTTATCGATCGATAATCAGGATAACTTTATGGAAATACACCATGATACTATTTTTGTTTTCTAATTTATAAATACAGCAGTTGCTTATCTGGCAAACGAAGATCGTATTTAGAAAAGTCTAACAAGATATAAACGCCGATTTGGCGGCATTTGGTAGCGCAAAGAAATGCGGTACTCTATATATCTAGGGACTCTATCTTCACATAGAGTCCCTAAATACGATCTTCGTTTATCAGGTAAGAACTGCTGTATTTATAAATTAGAAAACAAAATTGGTATTATGGTGTACTTTCCATAAAGTTATCCTGATTATCAATCGGCAGGAGGATATAAAATGGCTGCAGAATGTGGTACTCTATATATTTAGGGACTCTATGTGAAGGTGAATACAGTACATGCAAAAACATCATATTAACGTAAAACAAGAATACCTAATTGTTGATGCAATTAATATTTCTCAACTTCAATTGCATCAATAAATGGATAATTTATTTAATCCATTATTTTGATGGATAAATTTATTATATAAGGAATTGTGAAAAAATAAAAAATATACTGTATATGTAATAATATTCGTATGTGATGTGTTTTCGGCTATTTTTATAAGATACGAATATTTATTTCAATATAATAATCATTATTAATTAGCTAGTTGTGGTATTATTATATTATCGCATTAATATTCGTATACCACAAGAAATATCTACGTGGTACCACCGTTTATTTTCCACAAAAATCCCCTTACATTTGCATACTTGTCCCAGCGTCATATGAGAATTTGGAATCCTGGAATCCTATATTTTAAAACATAATAGATATAAGCAGTGGCCAATCGTGACTTGAAATCGTGGGGTGTAGCTATATTTTAAAACATAATAGATATAAGCAGTGGCCAATCGTGACTTGAAATCGTGGGGTGCTGCAACTTTCGAAATATGATTTCGAAGGGATGCACACTGTAAATACAGTGTAGACGTATTTGGATAAAATAGCAAAATTATGGTAAAAATTAAAAAAAAAAGTAAAAATGAAAAAATATTGTTTATTGTTGATAAAATTATGCAGTTTAATATAATTCAAAATATTATATCTTTAATTGTAATGTCCAAATATTTAAAGATTAAATACAATAAGCACCATTAAACTTCCTTGATAAGCACTACGAACATGCTACTACTAGTGCAACATGCATATAAACAACAATGGAACTGCACGACGGACAGTGCCGCATTACACTAATAGCTCATATCCACCCATGCAACGATTTAACGTTGCCACGCATGTCACTATGATGTGCATATGCTTGCGCGAGTAGTAATATGGCACTGTAGTAAACACAGTGCCGCTAGCGTCCTTCGCTTTCCTAAGTGTTACAAGATAGATTTTTATTATTTTTTATATAAAATAAGAGAATTTTATAGGGTTGTTGTTGATAAAATTAAATATTACAAGCAAATATAAATAAATTAATAAATATATTTATATATCGAGAAATTGGGGGTGCTGCAGTTCCGTAGTGCCTATGCACGAGCCCCCCTGGTGATATAAGATGTAACAAATGAAAGAAGAATAATAGATTAAGGCATAAAATGATTCATTAAAATTCACATAAAATTAATTTAGAGTAAAAAATTTTCCGAAAACTTTATTTAGAATAACTTTTAGTTATATGTTATATTTAGAAAGTCTTTATCTATCTATTTAATCGGTAAATCATTTAGCATTTATTTGAAAATTTATATATATATTTTTACAGCGAATATAATTTATAGCATGTATTAGTTTATTAAAGTATAATTTTTATTTTAAGTATTATTTTAAGCATACTTTTATTATTTTAAAGATTATATTTTATTTTTTTAATTTTAAAAAGCACGAACGTATTTTTAATATTTCAGATAGCGTAATTTCAGATCTTGTGATAAAATTAATTTTACATTAATCTGATAATTTAATTCATTTGCAAATATAAATGAAATAAAATAAAATAAAAATAAAAGATAATAAATTAATTTACCTGATCTAGTGCGAGTTTTAATTCTGCTGATTGCTGTTGTCCAGCCAAGACCATATCTCGACTAAAATCATGCATGCTAAGATCGTTAATATACAGACCTGTATGCAGCATTGCGTCTAAATCTCTCATTCTACGATTGAAGAAGATATATAAGATAGAGAAGAAGAATATTCAATATTAAAAGCATGATTATTTACTTACACAGGTGTCCCTAAATATACCATGCTTTTCCATTCTTCCATATACATCATTTGTCCCTTCAAATGCAAAAGTCTATCTTCCATCCCTGTTAACAGCATTGAGAATCTATGAACGTTCTCGCATCTGTACAATATCACAAATAGATAACAAGCTAATTTACACTCCGTTGCATAATTAAAGAAAACATTATACGAAACAGAAAATTATTTTCTAAATAAAAATTCCTATTTCAGAAAGATCAGAGGATATTGCATGAATACCAGAAAATATTTTATAAATGCTGTGCGAATGGAACGTTGCATTGTGACAAGATATAAATATTGCATATGTGTAGAATGTTCTATAATTGTTTGCAAATGCAGCAATTCGAAAAATTATACGCAAATTTACAAGAAATTATGTCGAATTATTTAAACAATTATGGGAAATTTACAATAACAATAGATAAGAAAGAAAATACAGTTAGTGTTAATATTGATGTTTTTAGATAAGTTACAATGTCCTAAACTGAAGCATAAATATATAGAATTACACGACATAATATTGATATATAGAAAATACGAAAATAAATACTGTATTATGCAAGGATTTATTTTCACTTAATAGCATTTCAAACCTTTTAATTAATAGTGTTCATTGTAGATAGTTTGAAGACTTAATAGCATCTGTATAAAAAATTTGGTCCAAGTTCATCATTAATGCTATCAAGTTCGATGTGACATAGTTCACATTATTTTTTTCTGAATTTTAATGACAAATTGTGTAAAATTCTTATATATTCTTGAAAATATTAGACCAGCCCTTCGAGGAGATTCCGTTATTAATATTTATAATCAATTGAATATTCATCCGGGAGTTAACGATATCATTAGATGATCTTTATCATCATCTCACGATGAAACAAATCTTTTCATTTTGTTGCAATGTTTATTCAGAAATACCAGAAAAATAAGTAAGATAATAGTTTTCTTGCCACTTATAAACAAACATTTAGCTTATTTCGTTGGAAAAATCGAGATAGTATCTATTCTCATATCCCTCCTGCAGACTCACGTACAGTACCTTTAACATAACATGAACTAATATACTTATGTCATTTCATTCTAGAAGAATTTAAATGCGTACTCAAATTTCTTTTCTTGTTTATGTATACAGTACAATACTTTATTTCTTTATAAAATGAAATTTTTATATTTAATAAATCAATTTTCTCTTTTGCACAATGTCTCATTTAATCTGTGCATTGGAGTGTAAAATAAAATAAATAATACTCACGAATCTCATCCTGTTCTGATACTGAATCTGAAGGGCTTTCTGATCTAACCTCGTCTTTTGCTTTAACTGCTTCAACGGATATTAATTCGAAAATATTATTGGTATGACCTAATATCTTAAAAATTTGAAAACATTAAAAAATTGCAGATTAAAATGAATAAATATGATTTATTATTGAATTATTAATTATTGGGAATAGGGGAATTATTGAAAATTATAAAATAATAAATTATAAAGAATTATTATCTTCTTTATAAAAAATAATAATTTACTTTATAAAAATAACGTATATTAAATGCTACAAACTGTATATTTCTATCTAGCATTGTCTTTAAGTTATGATTTTTCCTAATCAGGGAAAATCTTTATTATGTATATAAAACGTTTATGGACAATGTATGTATAGTACATTTATCTACTCGAATTTGCGTACTTCCCTAGGACCTAGATAGCTAAAATTTGAGGATGTTATAGAGTAGGGGTGGGCACCCACCAGCCCGCGGGCCACATGCGGCCCTCGAGCAAGATTTGTCCGGCCGTCACTAAATTTCTCTGTTGCATATTAATACGCCGACCGCCTAGGCTAGATGGTGCCAATAAATTCTGGAATATTCGAGATGCTTAGGCCATTCGCTATATGAGGAGAAGCAGCCGTGATTCCCACCAATTTGCGTTAAGATCAGGTGGGAAGTACAGAAGTTGGATTAGTAAGTTTCCATTGTTTTGAAAAGTTTGAAAAAATTTCTGGTCTTAAAATATGTCCGGACCTTCAGGTAGTAAATACAGAAAAGTTGATCAAGAACGTCGTACCTTCCAGGAGAAGTGGACCCAAGAATATTTGTTTGTTATTTATAAGGACAAGCCAATTTGTCTGATATGTAATGAAGCCGTCGCGGTTTTAAAAGAGTACAATTTAAAAACACATTATACCACCAAACATTTTCAAAAATATGGAAGTTTAACAGGACAACTAAAAAGTGATAAAATGGAAAAGTTAAAAAAGAAATAAAAAGCGATAAAATGGAAAAGTTAAAAAAGAAATTAGCCGCTCAACAAACTGTTTTACTAAAACAGTGAAGAAGCTGAGGATATCGTTCGGGCGAGTTATGTTGTTAGTAAGAAACTGGCGGAACATTTGAAGTCATTCTCAGAAGGCAAGTTTATGAAAGACTCGCCTTCTGACTTATGAAAGAGTGCTTAATAGAAGTGGCAAATACAGTCAAACTCTTTAAGCCGCCCCTCTATAAACCGCCACCCTCGTTATTTGCTGATGAAAGCCAATAACAAATCTCCTCCTATATGTTAAAACATGAAATTCCCTCTATAAACCGCCACCTCACTAATCGCCAACCGCCACTCATTTCTGGAGGCAAAACCATTTCATTAGTAGACAAATCAGTTGTTTAAACCGCCAAAACAATTGAATGGCAAGGTCAACCAACACAAATAGAAACACTAGAGAAGATGGCAATTAAGTAATTTATCTGTTAACTTTTATTAGACTGTAATCTCGCACCTGTGACTATTCACATCCCTGTTTTCAAAATGAGCTATTCCAAAACTTTAAACGAATTTTTACAAAATAACGTTTAACGTTTTTTTACAAAATAGGGAGTTTTTGCCCGGCTCTCTGGCTGTGACGGTAAACGTTAAAGTCACGTGAAAGCATTAAAAACGACTAGATACAACAGGATATACAGAAACTTTCTAGGGAAATGCAAGCTCATTGATCACACTGATTAAAACCAGTAAGAGTAATTTTTTTGTGTGATGCTTTCTTCGTTTAATAAAGATATAATTAATATTTATATGTAAAAATATATTTATGGCTCTTGAATAATTTTTAAATTATTGTGATGGACAGGCCTGGCTCTTCTATCTCAAAAGCCAATTCCTGATCTAAGCTAACCTAATCCAGACCTAAAAAAATCTTCCACCAAATCATACCAAACAACACACAAAACCTGTTTTATGTGTTATTTGGTATGTTATATCTTCAGTTTTATGTTAAGCATAACATCCTAATAGCTTTATTAGGCTTTTCTGATACTTTAGGTCATACCTTGCATATGCACAAAATAAATCATGACCAAGGCACAGATGCTCACAGACACAGTTCAAAGTTATGGCAGTTTGATGCTGAGTGTAGTTTCTAAGTGAGGAAATGGACAGCATCAGTCTTGCTGTTTGAAGGGTGATCTTGCCACTATAATGGCTTGCTGTAAAATAAATGCTTAATGTTTTTCTCTCATTTTGCCTTTTTTTTTTTTAAAGCAAAAATCCTCTTCTGATTTTTTCAGTTAGTGAAAACAGGTACTAATGTAGGTCTTTTATAAAAGCAAAATGGCATAAAATGAACTTTTGGAAAGCAGGGGAAACTTGTATTTAAAAAACAAAAAATTCAGGAAATACTAAGAGCATTAGTATAGAGCATGAAAAACTTAATTCATAAATAAATTAAAAACTTAAGTTTACCTGTCCTCTAAATGCATTGATTATAAACTGCAGGGCCAAAGGATCAACACATTCAATACATTTCTGAACAACATGATTACCATTTTGGTCTTTTACACACTTCAGAACATGACCATCTAATTCTTTTACTATTTCCGTCTGAAAATATAAATTTAAGTCATTGAACTCTTAATATAAAATTTAATTTTCTTATTTTTAGTTTATTTTTGAAAATATACTAATTATTAAATAAACTAAATATAATCTAATTTGCTATGCCTAATAAATGGTGTCCAAGAATTATCTTTATAGTTTTGATACTAAATGAAATATTTATTAAAACTCACAGAATTACCAATCAAGGAAATTAAAAAGAGATCCTTTTTTTAAAGTAACAAAGATATAAACATTCAATATGAGAATCAACAGTATAATGTTCACTTACTCTGCTACTTATAAATTCCAAACGATTATAGCACTTTGAGCAGAAATACTATTAATATGGGTAAGGATAAATTACAATTTGCAGGGGGTGTTTCTGATAATGGTGCAAGTTCTTGTGAATGGTACAAGTAAGAATGAAAAAAGATAAATTCTAATGTGACTTGAATGATGCAATATTTAAATGAAAGTCATGGCATTCAATAAGTAATTGTGATTAGAGATTTGAATAGCACAGTTGGTGTGAAGAGTGATGGGGGAAAGGATTCAGTGGAAAATATGGTGATTCTAGAAGGAATAACAACAGGGAGTGACTGTTGGAGGATGGAGATTGGGGTGTGTCTCAAACATCATCTTTAAGCACAAAAAGCCTATATACTTGGGAGAGCCATGAAAGAGATCAGAGGAGTATGACTGATTTGATTTTGTTTGATGAAAGATTGAGAAGGAAGGTTATGGACACAAGAGTGATGAGAGGTGCAGAGATAGCCTCAGATCACTATCTGGTAATCTCTAGGATGAATTTACTGAGGGGATAGAGAAATGTGAGGAGGATAAAAAAAAGTACAGATTTGAGTGAAAATGGAGGATCTTTGTGTGTGAAGTGAGACATCGAGAAGATGTGTGTAAAGCTGGGTTGAGTGAATAAGAATATATACAACATGGAAGATGTGTGGACAGATTTTAAGGAGTATGTAATAAGTATTGCAAGAAAAGTGGAGAGTGAAGTGAAAATAGATAGAAAAAAGAACAAGGAATGTGGAATGACAAGTTATGACTGAAAAGAATGATGCACAAGCAGTGACTGAGAAGAAGAAAGCATATTTGGGAATGCTAGATAAGAAGATTATAAGAAGTGTAGGTGCAAAGACAGTGAAAAAGAATAAAGAGAAGGTGACAAGAGAAAGAAATGATAAACTGCAGAATGATTTTGAAGGGAAATAAAAGAATGTTTTAGAAGTATATGAGAAATTTGAGAAGGGAATAAAGTATGGGTGTGTCTAATGTGAAAGATAAAAAATGGTAGAATGCTGTGGGATGAACCTAAGGTAATTTAGAAATTTTCACAGAAATAAACTGTGAATTTATGACCATCTTATATATATTTTGAAAAAAGTTATAAACTTCAAATATTTTTTGTTTTTTAAAAACTATAAATTTTACAAATACATCAGTAAAATGGCATGATTTTCTTATTAATAAAATAAATTAGAATTGATTATTGTTACAGAATTAAAATAACTTACTTGCTGTTCTGGGGATACTGATTCTAAAGCTTTTTGAATTACACGGCAACCATACATCTGCAAAGCTAAAGGCAAAACATTTCCTTTAACTTTTTCTGCTAAGGATTGTTTTTGTTCTGTTGTACCAAATTCAAAAAACTTCTGAATAACATAATTTCCAAAAACATCAGTCATTAGATTGTAAGCTGCATTTAAAATTTCATTGAAAACAAGTTGTTTTTCTGGAGCTGTCGCACTTTCTAATTTTTGTTGAATGAATCTATAATTAATATCAATAAACACATGTTTATTGAAGAGATAATAAATAAAATTATTTTAATTTTTTTTATTTACGTAATTTTTCTAATATATACCTTGAGCCATGTTGATCTTGTGAAAATTCAACAATATGATTACCCAAATCATGGAGTTGTAAATTTGGATATCTATTATTACGAAAATCTTCTAATAAACGACTTCTACCTCCAGGTTTTTCCAAGCTACACCCATTACTGAAAAAAGTAATAATAATAATATAAAGTGTTATAATTTTATTATTATTTTCATTATATATAAAAATATATTTTACCACATTGGTTCCACTCTTGGAATTCTAGAATTATTTCTTTTTTCCATAGAAGACAGACTATCGGTAACATTAGACCTAATTGAAACAAATTCTTTTAATAAAAAGAATTATTAAATATATATAATAAAAAAATATTTAAGTCAGATATATATATATATATATATA
>AYEL01080100.1:0-17689 GCA_000484575.1 Olivierus martensii
CAGGGGTGGCCAACTTGTTTGTCATTAAGATCGACTTTATATGTTAACAATGAGTTCGCGATCTACCTTAGAAATTCTTCGTTTGATGGTCAGAGTAGAGATAGGAGCCAAAACCACATATCCCAAAACGACTTTAGCCCAAAATGAGATATCCGTCAGCGGCGACGGTTTTTTCCTTTTACTTTACTCATAAATCTCAAACACAATAATTTACTTCAACTCTCACAACTATCAATTCATAGGCGCCATGTTGGTATCGTCAGCGAATTTAGTATTTTGTCTAAATGCTCTGCTGCTACTGGCTATTCTGTTTTGGGCCATACTCAGAAATAAAGCGAAATTTTGGCTTTAGTTGTCTAGAGAAGGCACTATGAAGTAAGAAAGTCGTCCGATAACTTACGAAGATCGACTACAAATCGTCCCGCGATCGACCGGTCGATCGCGATCGACCTGTTGGCCACCTCTGCTGTATATCATAGTAATATAAGGTGCACAGCTACTTTCTGAACATTCAGCATAAGAGTTCCGCGATCGACCGGTCGATCGCGATCGACCTGTTGGCCACCCCTGCTGTATATCATAGTAATATAAGGTGCACAGCTACTTTCTGAACATTCAGCATAAGATCTCAATTGAAAATTGTTTATATTTTGAGTATTTTTTCATTTAAAGTATTGTATTTGTATTTTTAAAATATAGATTTCATTATTTTGGAAAGAGTTTTCTTATTATATCACATCGTAGAAATTAATGTAAGTAAATAACCAAAGCTATCAGAATAATATTGGAGATTAAGCAGGTTCTATTTCAATAAAGTAAAAGGAAATAAAGTTCTGAAAATTCCACGGTTGCTGTCTGTAATCACTAATTCAGTCATTGTAACATGCTATGCCCTTGTTCCCTATTGTACTTTATATTGTATATAATATAATAGCTTTAAGCTTATAGCACGGTCGGAAGGACAACTGGGAGCCAACTGGAAAGATCAGAAACCTCTAAATCACAAATTAAAATAAACGAGGTCCTTCTCTCTAGAGACTCTTCTAAAAGCGTTACTATACACAATCAAATTAATAGAGATCTTCGACTTGCATAAATCTTGGAAATAACTTCACAGACTTAAGTTCGTTATTTATTAACACAGGTCACTTTATAATTTTAATAAATTATGTGTAATGATATTTAAAAATAAAAATTATTATTATTATTACTCAATTTGCAAAACATAAAATGCAGTATAACGTTATAACAGAAACTTGACAAACAACATAAAAAATCTAATGAAATAAACTTTATCATATCTTAAGCAATTAAAATTCAAATTTGCCTGAAGAAAGAATTGCTGAATTTAAATTATTTGTCTATTTTTATTTGTTTATGGATGAGTAAAAATATTGATAATAATAAGGAACAGAGAAAATCGTGTGTAATTTATAATTTTATTTTTCTTTATACATTTTGGTTTATGTTAATCTCATTGAATAGACAGAATCCAATTAGTGAAGGATGATGAGACAAAGACAATGCCAAACATCTAATGCGATGAGAATAGACTTTAACTGCTTAAAAGGAAACATAAAAGATTTAAAGTTTATGATATTTAATATAAATATTTGTATACAAAATGATAATTGTAAACGTACATAACAAATATTATTCATTTTTAGTTAAATTCACTATAACGAATGACTATTATTCATAAAACTTTAAAATCCATAAAATAAATTACATTGTTTTTCTCTTAACAACATAATAAATTTTTATATACAATACTGTATTTATGTGAAAGCTAAATTGTCTATAAATTATAGATGCAATTGTTTGTATTATTTACAACATAATTATAGTAGATTCCAATTCAAATGATAATTTATTTTGTATCTGCAGTGGATATTACAACTCGTGTATTTATAAAATTTTCAGTTTTATTAGTATTTCCTTCAAGATTTTAATGGATAAAAATATTATTATGGTTATTGCTAGATTAATATGGAAAAACTGATAGATAAAGATTTCAGTAATAAAAACTTTAGTTATTTTGATCGTCTCTAGATGGCATTACTTTTAAATTTTATTTTTGAAAAATTTCTAAAAAAAGTGTTTCTTCTAATTCATAACATAAGTATTAAAATAATTAAAATAAGGTAGTTTAGTTCCAATGAGAATTAAAAGTAAATATACTTTATTCACAAAATGGATTTCAATGCGTTAAAGTCATTATTTTATGTCTTAATTTAGTTAAAACAAAAGAGTTATTTTATAATGAACACTCAAAATCAAGGTTTCATCGCAATTATAATACAATAGGCAAGAAGGAAAATAATAGAATCTTGTGGCTAGTTCGCTTTATTTTAGTTCAAGAGTATATTCATTGAATATTTTATTCTAAGTGCTATTGTTTAAATCGGGTCATTGTGTTATTAAATTATTACTACTTCAATATAATTTGATACGCTCCAAATATAACACATAAAAGTAATATATCACAATAATATTTACTGTTTATAGTTCCAGCTTTATAAATTAACAAATTGATAATTTAAATAAATTATAAATAATTTTCATTAGTTCAATTTTTTGATCGAAAAACACGTCTAGAAATTCTAAAATTATTGTCTAGATTCTTGTAAAATGTACTAAGAACATCAGATCGTTCATATACGTATGCAGTATATTTACTCAAATATCTTGGATTTTAATTAAAATAACGATAACAATTCCTCTACGAAAAACTTGAGTATAGAGAAATAAACTTTAAAAACAAATCTTGTAAGAATTAAAGAGGAATATATTTTATCATCTTAAATTTACTTTACTGGTAGCATTTACGCTTCAACTGCTTCAGTCCATTCACAACCAAGTGAACCGAAGAAATTTTACCTTAATACCTTATTGGAGAAATAGTAACTGTTTCAATATAGTCTTTGCCATCCAATTTACTACTTAGATGTTTGATATCAGACAATTTTTCTTATACAGTATACTCGTTTTTGTAGAATTTAAAAAGAAAATTATGTATGGGTCAGTTATTAAATCGTAAATGTTTTGTGAGGAAGATTTCTTTTAAATTTTGTTTTTCGTATACTCGTTTTTGTAGAATTTAAAAAGAAAATTATGTATGGATCAGTTATTAAATCGTAAATGTTTTGTGAGGAAGATTTCTTTTAAATTTTGTTTTTCGTAGTTTCATCTACAAATACCCAACATGTATATATTGATTAGTAAGAGTGTAAGATAACCTTTATAAAATTTTGACTTCATGAGTAACTATTTACGATCTCATCATAGTCATACGAAGCAGTTTAAAGGTATCAAGCGATCACAGCACCACCAAACGGAGGCAATTTGACTCGGTCGCGGAGAAAACGTTTACAGACGCCGTATCGGATTCGCTGAACGTAAGCGAGGCGTCTGTTAGCCCCCAGTCCCTCCTTCCTTCTCTACCCGCCCTGCCATAAACCTCCCCCGAGTTAATGGTCGATACAGGACTGATAGTCGAGGCAGGAAAGCGAGCTGCCTGCCGACGGCACACATAATGTGCTATCGGCTCGCTTCACGTGCAGCTGTCACGTAGATTAGAGTGTGTGCGGTCGGTTTTCCCACAATTCGCTGCGAACACAATGGGACTAGAGTTGAAACAGCGGACAGTATCAGCGGGTGCGACGAAATCGCTGTAGCTAAGCACAGAAGACTACTTGTTACCGGTAAGTTGATGTATTATATCGATGTACCTAACACAGTTGTTTGGTCTGAGGTGAGATGTCAGTAGATTGGCATTTGACCCGTCGGCAATCCGAAGCAGGTGTTGACGGTGCGTTTATAGCTCGGTTTAAACATTGATCCTCTCCGAGACACTCCCGGTCGGTGTCGGTGCTACCGGAACTTTCGTCCCGTTTGCCCCGTTTTCAGAATATTTTACTTCTCCGACAGTCTAATGGAACCGAATACGGATTTTTTATATGGTCAAATGAACTTTCGAATACACGTTTCCAACGAAAACCGATACGGCCCTGATGCAACTATGCCCCGTAAACCTGAGAATAACGTTATGACTGCAGCCTTATTTGACTCCGTTGGGATGATGTCAGTTTTATGGATGACTGCTTTTCACCAGGCTTAGGTCAATAGCGAGCGATTAAGCGTCTGGTGGCGCAGAACTTCGCTTTTAATGCGAATAGTTCGAAGACCTGCAAATATCTTTGTTCTTTTGTACCCTTGTTTAAGTAGCTTTAAACTGATTCAGTGCTAAAAAGAATTCAATATAGTTCATATAAAGTCCCCGTCTCTAGAAGTATTCAATATAGGCACTATTACTGCATAAAAGTAACGATTAAGTTAGTAAATTGCGGGCTTATATCTGTAAAAATTCGAATGTAATATTTATTTGAACGAACATAATATCCAATATAATAATATAAATCCGATAATGTTATCTACAGAAAAATCAATAATTTAAATTCTACTCGAACTTTGATTTTTCTGCTACGTGCGTAGAATAATATTTAAGCTTCTTGGTTATATACGATTATTTTATACGTATAAAAATGTTTTCCAGAATTTTTATATGGAATCTGATAGACAAATAAAGCTATAACAATAATATTAAGTATAAAATTTTCCTTCTGTAATGGCTTTATGTCTATATTATATAACTTAACTGAAGCAATAATTTTTTAACTATAAGTTACGGTATTAATATCAACTTATGTCGATTCTCAGTAAGGAAAAAATCATTCATATGGGTCTATATAATCAAAAGTGAAGTTCATAAGAAAATAAAGACTTTAAAGTTATTGGTCTTACCTTGAGCGACCTTTCAAAATGATTTATGAATGCTTTTTAGGGGAATTTTATTTTATTTTTTCTTTTAATATTGATCTCTTAGCCGAAAGAAAACAGAGGTTTATTAGTAATGGCTCTATTATATTTTAAGTTTTTTTCGTGTTTAACAATAATAATTTCTTTAATATTTTCCAGTTGGTTTTCAGAAAAAGATATAAATTCTTACAAAAGTACTTCACATTATTATAACTTTCTTTATAACGAGATTTAAAATATTAATAATGAACGGTAGATAAATATTTATTTATGTTAAATAATATAAATTTTTATAAATATTTATTTATATTAAATAATATAAATTTTTAAAATAAAATTCGAAAAATTTTAAACACTTCCTAAAGCATTTTATGTAGACTATTAAACGTTTTTAATATTTAAATATTGTAGAAACAAGAAAAAATAGTAAACTTAGCTTAATTAACTTAAAACTTATTTAAACTTTGAGATAGATAAAACAAAATACAGTATTTGTACAAAAAGAGAATCAAAATTTTGACTTATTATTTAGCCTATTATGTGCTTTATGCTTCAAAGTATCATTCGATCTATTAATTTTGTCAGTATTAAATAGGACAAATCCTGAAATTCTACACTCTACAGTAGATCGTCTTACTAAAGATTCACATACGATATATTTTATTACTATAGAAATAGAATATTTATTTATTTAGAAATAAATAATTATAATTGGATCCAAAAAACAAAATTATTTACGAATTTTATTTACGTCACTATGCAGTTCAAAACTGATAATGATTTTATTTCGGTAAGACGTTGTTTATGTGCTTATAAAGTACTGTATTTTTGTTAAGTATAAATTAATAAAGCAAAGACTGTTGCTTTCTCACGGTATTCTTCTTAAGAAAGAAGATGAGCCGACAATGAAAAGAAAGCTGTAAATCTCGCACTATCGCTTAGACTTGTGTAAGTGTCCTTGCCCTCCTGACACTCCACATCCCTCACATGACACTTCACCGGTGTCTTCGACTCACCTCTATTTATCTCCGACTCAGACGATTTATATACCAAAGTAAATTTCTTCCTTTTTTTATTATTTCATTTTCTGTTTATATTTTCTATTTACAAAAATAGTTATATTATTAACGTTCTATTTCGATGCTTTAATTTAATCCGCTAGCTATAAAATAAGCACGCTTTAAAACGGAATGGAGTAGAGAAGGCGTTACTTAAAAAGAAAAATTCGACTTACTTCTGCTGTGCGGGTAAGGTAGGTAAGAGAGGTCAAGGAGATTTGGTAGTGGTCGTAACCCCGTCTATTTGCCGGCAGCTATCGCTGTCGTGACGAAAGCTACTGGGGTTCCGCTTGGTCGGTTATACACAAGTAGAGGAGTTATACGATCTATGTTGGCTAACGTTGTTGTCGTTTCTATGTCGTTTTTTACTCCTTCTTTCTTTCGTTTTCTTTCCTTTAAAGACGACAATCTTCTATGATTGTCCGTTCACTGCTATCCTGTTGCTTGTCCCGCCTATCCCATTCCATTGCCCTTCGTGTGTTGTTGACAGCTGTTGCTATTTCATCATAACTATATACATTCTCAGAGTCAAGCACTTAACTTTAAATAAATTTTATGATTAAAGATTTCCATTTTTTATTTTTGTAATCAAACATTTAAAAAAAAACATTGTAATCATTTATAAAAAAAAACTAAAAATCAATTCTAATAGTGATAAATATATATAATTATACTAATTAATAACATTAAAAATTTTATACGATTGTTTCTAATTCTGTGTGCTATAAATTGTCTTTGAAATTTTTATTTTGATAAGAAAACTATCAAAACTTTTAATATATTTAAAATATAATACATTAATATAATATAATTTTAAGCGTAACGAGATTAATCATATCTGGCCTTTTTGTGATTGTAAAAGTGCATGTCTTCTTGGTAGTTGCATGTATTCAGCGGATTATCATGTGAGCGAAATTATTGTTAGAAAGCGAATACGGTATACGAGTGCATCATCACGCACTTAACTGCCATTGATTGGTTGGAAGGTTATAAATCTCCAATTGACCCACTCTATGGATTGCCAACTATAATTTAATTGCTAAGTATCTTTTGATGGGCAAAAGTATTCCCATTAAAATATTATTTTTAAATAGTCTTTTACAGAATTTTTAGAATATATCACCGAATTTTCATGTACTTTGACTTTAACGAGTAAATTAACGCAATGAATTTTATATTTTTATGTAAAATGTTTTTACTTGTTTTAATTAATAATTATAAGTTTTTATTACCAAGCAGATATTATATAATTTGTTCAATAATATATGTTTCTGGTTAAATAAAAAATTATTTAAATTACAGAGCAATATGTTCTAAAAAAACTGAAATCGATAGGTTATACTAAAGTTTATACAATATCTGTTTTCTTATATATGACTGATAGTTTATATTCTAGTTTTTTTATTATAATGAAAATCTGTAAATTGATTTAATATGAAACTTTATTTTACGTTAAAATTTTTAAATTAATATTATACAGATTTTACAGTGAACAGATGACCGATACTTCGTGATAATTCTATTTTAATGTCTGAATGTTCAGAAAAAATAAGAATTTTGTAAAATTTATTAAGAATCTCAAATACACTTTATTTTTTAACAATAAAAGAACGAATGCATTTTCAATCATTTGAAGAAAATACTCAATCTAATTTCCCATAAGAATCAAGTTTGATATATATGATACGCTCATATTAGAACTATCAACTCTCTTAAGTGTTTTCATGAAATTCGATTTTTATTTTTTGATATCATGGATCAATTAATGTATTATTTGATCAAAATACATTTATATTATATCTATAATATATTTTCATATTGTTTCCCTTTTATTTTCATGTAGGTCTATTATAAAAGAATAAAAATTACACATCATTCTAAAATATACTATTTTTAAGATAAATTCACTTAGTTTGCTTTTTATGTTTTTTCCTTGGATGTTGATATTATAAAGAAAAATATGCCCAGTAATGCACTATTTTTTCTTATTTCTTTATCGCTTCTCTTCTTATTTCTTTTTGTAACTTTGATGATATCTTTGATGTATTCCAGTGTAACAGTTGTGTCAAATATGCTGTGTCAGTAAATATTGTTTTGTGAGGTAGATAGATAATGGTAATATCTGTATAGACTCTAATCAAGTTCGATGATGATTTCTAAACTTTATACTTTGGGTCTAGATTTGTGGATCCTGCATTCTTATCTTTTCTCCTTGAAATGAATGGAAAAAGAAAATCTTGGCGATGCCTCATATGGATTTAGTTGTAAATAAACATGGTATTTGTTATCCATCTAAGCTGTTTCATAATGCGATTTTCATTATTATATTGCTATTTCAGGAAAAAAATGTGTTATGTATTTAAATAGGAAATAAATAAATAAATATAATAATTTTATATTTCAACTGATTTTAAATAATAATTGCCATATTTTTGATATGCTAAAATGTGTAAGAAGAAAATTATTCAAATTTTATTGTAAATCTAGAATAAAAATACATTATCCGATTATAAGTCAGATTAAAAATTAACAGTAAAAATAGCATATACCTCATATTCGAACTTTGGAAGTAAAATATAGTATAAGACGAAGTTCTTTACGAAAAGTTCGGCCATCTTGTAATATGGTACTAATATGTTAAGCGCCATATAAATTTATTAATGCATTTTTTGGTATACGTTTAGAGTTTTTGCATATTATAAAATGCAATTTTAAATTGCAACTGGCATTTATGAAAACGATTTTATTATTTCTTTAAACAAACTCCTATGGAAATATTTTTAACCATCAATATTTATCTCTGTTATAGACATTTTTATACACTCACAAAATATGGCATTCCTTTCTGCCTGTAATTATGTTTTATGTTTACTTATTTATTAAAAATCAAGATGCCGATTACATTGTGCAAAAACAAGACATCTAAATTCTATATACTATATTTCCATACAGTAATATCATATGATTACTCATTAAGAAAATTTGTTTAACATTTAAAGATATGAAAATATATATTATTTAATGCTATCAAGAATTTTTTAATTTAAACAAACAAAATATTGCTTTTATAAAAGAATAAGCAAAGAAGGATTTTTTTACGTTGCGATACATGTTATCAAATAAACGTGAAATCCCGAGAACGAGATTCTGCATGACCGTCCATGATCTTAATATTGAAAATCCTACCGATGATGTAGGAAAAGTAAAGCCTTAATTTATTAATCATATTAAATTCTGTTAATTTATATCGTTCCGATGGATTATTTCTGAAATAAGTAAATTTGTGCAATATAAAAATTAATTTCATATTTTCTCTGAAATGTAATTTACATATATTAAAGTGTTCTACAGATGAATTTTGATTATCAGATAATTTATAAATTATATGATGTAATTGGAAAAAAATAATAATTATTTTATGAAAGTGAAAGACTATCTAATATAAATGTTTACTGTATATGATTTATGCAATTATTGTTTATCAGATTATTAGATTAGTTTCTGATATTTGAATATTTCCGAAAATTCCAGTAAAAGATATAATCCAATAAGTACAAATTGTAAGAGTATACAGTATAAAGGCATTTAAGAATGTAAAATATAAAATATTAATTGCTATCATAATTATATACATATACATATTTACACACATATACATAATTATGTTTTTTATAAAAATACTGTATAGGTAAAATTTTTATTGGAAATAAATAATATAAAATCATTCATATGTGACAAATAGTATCAAAATTTACAGAAAAATTTTCGAATTTCATCTTATAATAAAACGTAGATAGTAGGAACTTCAAAATTAGTAAGCTATCTAAAAATAATAATAATAATAATAATCTTCAAAAATTTGGATATTAATAAAATATTTGGCTTTTGAAATGTTGTACAGACAGATATACAAACGAAATAGTAATTACTAAGATCCTTTTTTGATATACAGCATAGCTAAAATTCTTTCAAATGAATATTATTATTCATATACGAAAAAATAGTTTAAATGTATCGATTTTTTTATATTTTCGAATGGAATCATCCTGTAATGATACCAAATAGGAATTTCAAAATCAATAGGCTATCTTCGATAATAACGAACAATTTTATATATAAAATATGAATATTCTAAGATGTTCGGTTCTTGAATTATTTAAAGGACAAAATGAATACAGTATATAAGATTATTTTAGTGCCAAAAAAAATCTTAAAATTATTAAAATTATGTTTTAATTAATTAATGATAAATAGGAAAAACATAAAGCGTATATTTTTTATAATAGATAGGGAGCTTACTATTTTTTTAAAAATCTAAGAAATAAATTTTACTCTTTATTAATATATTTTTTATTTTTTTATTTTAATAATTTAAAAAAATTTAAAAATTTTTTTAATAATAAATAAAATTTACAACGAATAAATGTAAGATTAAAAATTTAATACAATTTCTGCTCATAATACATTCTAAATAATAGATTTTTATTTATGAGATATGTTTAAGGAAGATATAAGACATGAACTTATTTACTGTGGCTGACAATCTGAGTTTGTTTAATTAGATAAAGTTATATAACTCCAAACGTGACAGTTTCCTTAATAATATTAGTAATAATAATAAAATATAGAGTTTTAAATCTCATTAGAATATATTTTACTTCCTTTTAAGTAATTAAAAAAATCTGTAATTTATAGTCTATATCATTTTACCTAAATTAATGAGTAAAATATATTAAACATATGATAGCAAGTTTATAAATATCTTGTCCTTATTCCTGTTGTTTTTTAAAGTTGTTTAAATTTCTAACGTAGTTAAATTTTATGCATAATTTATCCATTAATACTTTTTAGAAATTTGAGGAAAACTTATCGAAAAATAGAAAACAAGACTAGAGTACGATAAAAGATTTTAAAGTTTGCTAAATCAAGCTGTAAAAAGTCAGGATGGGAAATCTTTCGGGCGTCAAACGCGAACCTGTTCTGCTTTTCCCTTGTGATTATAGCACCGAGCTTGTGGTTGGTTGATAAAAGCTCCTTCTCTCCAACTTCGCTTGGGTTGCCCTTTTATCACATGGGTTACATAAAGCAGGTTTCATCTATCTTACCCGAGGGGAATGAAACGATTCGCCATCGCATGCTTCACTTTCCTCCTTTTTTTTAATCTCGAGTTTACACAAAAAACGATCAGCAATTGGACTGCTGCAAATTACACTTATGCAATGTCATTCTGCACGCTAGCTATTGTTTTATTAACTTTCGTATTTACAAAACATTGCGTAAAATTAATTATTAAAGGACGCAGTTCTCATAAAAGTTAGTTTAAACAAAAGTTTTTGAGTCTTTAACTTCGTCATTATAATTTTATTAACTAGTACTTTTCTCACGGTTGATATATTCGTCACAACACATACAATGGCTGAAATATTTAACGCAAAACATATAAATGTATTTATTGTTTAACTAAATAATAATGAGTAAGTAAATAAATGGAATCTTCAAGGTTTTAAATTTTAACGAATTCGGTTAGAGATCAATTGCAAATAGAACATATATAGGCTACTTTATTTATTGATTATATAAATTAAATATGAAATACAAAATTTTCACTGGTTTATCGGCTACTCGATCAATGCACGAAAGCAGAACAAGTTTGATGTTTCTCTAGGCTCACGCATTACCGGTGAAATCCTGCACGTAAGCGATAAACTCCTGTTCATTTCGAATAATAATGTCAGCAATAAGACATCACCCTCCGACGCATGTTTCTAGAATAATTTAATTGACATTTACAAATGGGTGGATCTCTCACATTCTGCTTGCTGCATAATTCTGGAGTCATTATTTCAAAGGCAACTTTTTAAGAACATATATAGCAGGTGCAGTTATCTTTTTTCCCTCCACAGAATTTTCCTCGTAAGCTAGATAAGTTATTTATAATCTTTATACATTTATATTAGTATAATCTATAGGCTAAACAAGGTCTACTAGTCTATATACTTTATTTAAATAATTAAAACAAGACATGAATTTTAATCTCCGTCTTGTTTATACTAAAATATAAAAATTTGACATAAATTCTTCATTCTAAAATGCTGTTTTTATTTTCATGTAATTTGTTTCGCTATTTTTTTTTTATAATGATAAATATTTTGAAAACAGTTATCTAAAATGTTAAAATTAAGAATTAGGCTATAACAATTGAATTATGCGAAGGATAACATAATGATTATTGCACTACTAAACTTCAAGCAATCTAAAATAGTTCTCTGGATGACCCAAATATTTATTATTAATTTATTAAAATTCATGCAAGATGATCTTAATGGAGCTCTAATAAATTTTGAGTTACTCTCATGAACTTTTGGAGTGTCTTGCTTGAATTTTAATAGAAAACTATTAATCTTCAGAGCTTGGTCAGTCGCTGGTCATTATACATAATACTAGACTGATTTAATTGTTGCTAAAATTATTAATTAAAATTTTGATAGTATATACATATATAGAAAAATTAGTTTGATTTCATTAAATGTAAAGTATTACGAAAGTTTTATTTATAAATATACTATTTATTGGATCTATGCAATGCTTAAAGTGGAATATCAGAATACATTTCGATTGCGGTTATATTGGAATGGTCTAGTCTAATCTTATCGGAACAGATCTGACCCTACTAGAAGGCCACTGTGGACATCCAGGCGACAATAAACTGCATTTGTCATTCTCTCATACAGCCAAAAAATGTCTGATAATCTTATAGAAGCCTCGAGCTATTTTTTCAAATCACGTACGAGTTTCTGAATCTGATTATTCTTGGAATGCTAATACGGTATTACTTTTGTCTTTTCTTTTCATATACTCCCAAATCTTATTTTCGTGTTTTCTCATATAAAAATGTTTTGTTTTTGTAAAATTTCGAATGCGACAACAGCATTGTTAACTTTTTTATGTTTTGATTTAAAGGCAAACATATGATGAAACACAAAATATAAAATACAGTAGTTAAATTGCAACTCTGTTATGTTTAGTTTTTTCTTTTGCTGACTAAAAAAAAACCAAATGTTTTGATTAAATAAATATTTATCACATTTTGACGTAGCAAATATAATAAATAATCCATAATTATTCAGATTACTTAAAATAAATATATTATAATTTCATATCAAACAGGGAAAATATGTTTCTTTAATATTATTCTCTCTTACATTTTTAACTCACAATTCATAATTTATTATATACTTAATAATTAACAATGCTAATCCAAATAGTTTTTAAATAAAAATTCTGCATAATTTATTATAGCAAAATATATAAAAATTAAAAAATTTTGAATTTTTAAGGGTGGTGAACAAGAAATAATAATGCTAGGTACAAAAGTGCTTCAAATAAATTTGTTATTAGATATATTAATAATTTTCTTTTATTAATTTAAATATTTCTGGATTTAAACTTTTATAATTTAATACACATTAAATTATAAATTAGGTCTAAATACAAAAGTATTATAAAATAATACTTTTATTAAAATATTTAAACATTCTCACATAATTTTAATTGATACATTAATTTTTGTTTTAGAATACTGTATTTTATTTGTATATAACTGATAAATATCATGCAAGATTAAATAAATTCATCAGATATGGATGCAAATTTAACATATAATAAATCAACAATTGATTATTAATTATGTAGGAATATAATAAAAAGAAAAATGTTTTCACTTTACTATATTTTTTTCAAAGACGATCATGATTAAATTACTTGTACGACTTGATATAATTATGGAAGATCAAAGTATATAATTTAACTATATTTAATAATTAATTTATTTTTGATTTTCGTATAAAAGCGACGAATAAAAACACTATATTTACTAAAACATCTCGTAATACAAATACTGTCTGAGTCTAAATTATTTCAGTCTAGACTCTAGACTCTCTTCAAGGTAAGAAGACAACTTCAAAATATCTCTAAAACGCAACTCTAAGTATACTAGTTCAACTTTGTCATATTCATATCTTTAATAATTATTTTTTGTTTTCGATATTTTATTAATTTTTGTAATATTTTCGATTAAATATCTATCGTGATATAAATAATATAATAATTAATATTCTAAAAATATGAAACAATATTTAAAATTAATATCTGTAATATTTTTATTAATAAATTAAAAACCTTTTGTGGATGTCTTCATTTTAACTATAAAGGCACATTTAGTTCAGTGTTAATGGCAGTAGCTGACCATCAATATCGTTTCATAATGATTGATTTTGGTCATTATGGTTCCGAGTCAGATGGTGGAATATTCCAACCTTTTGTGAAAATTTATTTAAATTGACATTTTTTGTAAGTTTTAATATTTTGTTAATGTGTAATAATTGTTAAATCTTCGAATTTTTTAAGATTATGATTTCTATAAACTATTTCCAAAATTTTCTATATGCAGGTAGTTAAATTTTTTCAGAAGTTCAATATAAAATAGGTTTTTATGGATATAAAGTGAAATTTTATTATTTTTAATTTAAAACAGAGTGCAATTGAATAACATAGGCAGCATTTTTTCCAATTTAAATATAATATTATTTTTTCATTCTATTTTTATAATCATTTATCTTCTGAAAAAGTTGTAAGAGCTTTACTGAAAAATTAAAAATTTTTTAAATAATCCATTTTTTTATATCTTGCATTTTAAAGCTTTTTTTTATAGTTTACTTCACATATATATTATAAAAATAAACTATGAAATTATTTACTCGGATAATTTTTGTTATATTTAATTCTTTCTATTAATTTACGAATGGTGCTTTTTTGCATATTTTCCATTTTTTTTTTTTTTGTAAACATAAATAAGTTTTATAATATATATTCGAAGTTTATATACTTGTGCTTCAATCAGAAATAAGTGAATTTAAAAATAATTTAAATTCAGTTTATTTAACTTCGATTTATATATTTAAATTAATTTATAAATCATTACATCTCTGTTTATTTATTTATAAAGGAATATTTTGTAAATAATTATCAAATCTTTAATGTTTATTTTAGTTATATATAAACGTAGTTTTAAAATATTAAATAAATTACTTTAAATACAGTAGTAAGTAGTTTAATTTCAAAAAACTTAACTCTCAATCAGTTAAGTATGTTTATTCTACAAATAAATGTTTTCTTAACATTTACTACAATAATCTTAATCTTTTATGAGAAAAAATGATCAAATATCAAATATGAGCGAGGTGTATTAATTGTATAAAGAAATAACTTGAATTTATTATATAAATAGAAATAAGAAATTTCAAATTATGTTTGAAAACTCATGATTTCAACTATATAGATCTCTACGAAATAACTTATTCTTTTTGTCAGTTGTGCAAAGAATAATTTTATATGAAAAATGAGAAATTTCTATTAGGAAATTCTTACGATATAACATATATAAATTCGAAATTCCTTATGCAGGCCTAAACTAAATTTAAGATGTCATGAATATTTTAAGAATCGTAAGGATCGGTGAAGCGTAAACATTTAATCAAAAACATGAAACATGGTAAAGTTGGGAATTGTCGTGTTGTTAGGTTGACGCTACAGAACCGAGCGAAAACCAACCGACCGATTTTCCGGAAAAATTCAACATATTGGATGAGTATGAAAAACTATTGATTTTAATACAATCGGTTTAACGTTTTATTTCGAGAAAAATAAAATACTTTGTTTCTATTCTTCTGAGAATAAAAATTTCAGTAATCCTAATCTCCTCTGATTCTAAACAAAGCAGAGGTTTTCATGAAAACTATTGTTTTATAGAGATTATAAATTCTACTTAATATAAAAATAAAGAGATTATCTGAATTCTTGCTGTAAAATCTCCGCTTGCAAGTTATTCAATATATCTATACAATGTTATTCCCTTTTATTTAAGTTTTATTATTTGTTTGTCAGATAATTGTATTCTTATCTGTTAAAATTTTCAAATATCTAAATTATAACTAAAATTTTCCTTATTTGTATTAAGCTAGTATTAATTACTTAAATAGCGACTATAAAAATAAAAATAAATATAAGTGCAGTATAAGCTGTATATCTAAAGAAAAATATAACAATTGTAATAATTATAAAAAAATTTATAAAATCATTAATATTAAAAACTGTATTTATTTATATTTTAATTGAATAAAATAATTTTTACTTATCAAATTATGCATGAAAACGTTAAATTGAATTTGATACTTAATATATGGCGTGATAGGCAAACGTTTATTTATTATAAATTCGAACATTAGAAAGATTATTAGATCCTAATTTTCAGATACTTTAAGAGTTTGAAGAGAATATTTTATTTTAAATTGTTCTCTTCTGATGCTTTTCGTACAGATAATAGTCTTGTTTAGAATGGGAAACTATAAAATACAGGTGTTTGATTCCAACATGCGTTGTCATCCATAATGGATATCTCTCGTTAATAGTCATCTCCTACTCTCTTCCTAACTATCACTTAAATCTTTCTCAAGTAAGACGGAGAGGCAACACGGAGGCGTCACCATAGCAACTGCTACCGCAACCACCCTCCTGGCGTGTGGTGTTGTTAATTGTCTTAATTAATTGTTGACGTCTGGCTTCTAGTAAATCGATGTCAAGGCCAAACGAAGCTAGAATATGCAGCAATTAACAAACTACCTATTAATTATTACACTTTCACTTAAGCGGATCTGATTTAGATCCGAATTTAAGCTTTGGCGTCCCATGATGAAAATGAAGAACGTTTCTTTTATACATTTATAACCATTTAATCGAGAAGTAAAGGGATAGTTTTAATAAATTTAAACGAAACCCGTATTAAATGAGAATGCCGATAGTTTTACTTATGGTTCAATCTAGTAAAGCATAGCGTATCATTGCAACCAGCAGCATTTAATCTGAACGGTAACTACTACCACCCGCAGCCAACAGATAAGGCTATCCGGATATCCAGTTTGCAGTGCATCACGGGATTATTGTTAGCCTATGTCCGTTTAAATAGAAAGCTGAATGGATCTCGTCTCTTGATCTTGATTGAGATGGTACTAACATGCCTTTAAAGGATTTTTAAGCTGGATTTCCTGTAGAATTACTGATAATGTATGAGCATCTGAGATTCTGTTGGTAACAGTAAGAAAATTTGTTTAAGCAATTCTTTTACATTTTATAACAACGAATATAAATTATTAAAAACATTTCTATATGAAAGCATTACTTAAATTTGCGTCTTTCTTTTATATTTCGAGATTTAAATTTCTTGCGTAAAATTTCAGCTACAGTTAATAATAGAAACACGTTTTAAAGCCGAAACAATTTTTTAATACAAATATTTCTGTAGAAAATAACATTTTTTCAATAAATCTATTCAACAAAAATATTTAACATGTAATGTAAAATTTTCATAAGTAAATAAATCATTTTTAGATGGAAACTATTGTAAAAATACCATGGAAGATCCATTATCATTTTGTTTGCTATTTTTCTTCAACAGAAACATCTGTTTATATCGCTGAAATGCTGTATTGACCATTTAAAGTTTATATATGTAGGAAAATGGAATTTATTTATTTCAACTTTACGAACTAATGTTATCACTTTTAAGTTTTAAAATATTTTTTTCATATTCAGTAAATGTACAATATTAAATATATTTAAGTGTCTAATTACAAATATATGTATTGTAAATATATGAATTTTAAAAATTCGATATAAGCGTTTAGAAAAAAATTAACATTACAATATAATCACAATAATAATTAAAATTTTTGTTTTATATAAATTTAAAAAATTAAATA